>PVIR01024348.1:0-25987 GCA_004026965.1 Petromus typicus | reverse complement strand
TCTTCTATCTCCTTTTTCAGAGTGCTATAGTTTTCAGAGTAGAGGTCTTTCACCTCCTTTGTTAGATTGATTCCTAGGTATTTTATTTTTGGGGGTGCTATTGTGAAAGGGACTGACTCTCCAATTTCTATCTCAGTGGGTCTACTGTTTGTGTATACGAAGGCTATTGATTTTTGAACGTTGACCTTGTAACCAGCTAAAATTTTTATTATCTTATTTTCATTTCCTGTGACAGTCTTAGTCCTCTCAGTAGAATAACATTAAGAAAAAAATGATTTAACCAGATGAGAAAATAGATAAGTAGAAGGACCACATTTATAAGGTTTTACTCTTTTACAGTGGCTTAAAGTACAGCTTTATATTCTACTTTAAATAATTGTATATTATCATGATTATTTGCTGGGAAGAGCATTTATATCTGGCCTTCCCATGAGGATTAGTATGGAATGGATGTTTGTGTTCCCCTGAAATTCATACCCTGAGATTTAATCTTCAGTGCAATAGCATGTCATTAATAGTTGGTATTCAGTTGGGAATTAAGAGGTGACTGCCATCTTCTTGGTCAAAGTTGTCATTAATGTTGGAAAATTTTTCTTTGGAGCCTTTTGAATATCATTCACATAAAAGAGTCCTGAGGGGGCTTGTGTGCTTCTCCCACTCATGAGGTTGGAGACTGGAGGCTCTGCATAAGAAGAATGGGCCCTTCCAGGTGCTCAGTCTGCAGCTTTCCTGCTGTTGGACTTTCCAGTCTCCCGAACTTGGGAAATACATGTCAGGCTTTCCAAGCTGTTCTGTTTATGATGTTTTTGTTGCAGCAGCCCAAAGAGGCTGGGATAAAAATTATACTTTCAAGACAAGAGCTCAGTTTTGAGCACCAAGTTAAGGTGGTTGCACTCCTCCCTATCTATTGGAGGAAGGCTCACCTATCCTTGCCTCAGGTTACCTGATTGTAAGTTACTGCAGTAGGTGGAGATAACTTGCCTATATACTAGAGGAAGCCTCTGTCTCACGGAAGACATGAGGAACTCCAGGTTGTCTTTTTGCCTCTGAGAGCCCCTGCTCCTGGCACTGCGAGGATGTTCTGCACAGCTGTGTGGCCAGCAGGTCGGATCCTTTCTTCTCCCTGTCAGCTTTCATGGCTCAACTTTAGTTCTAATTCTTGATTTCACTTTTCTGACAACCAGCATAACCTGCTTCTCTGCATCTGTTTCTATTGCTGTCTCTCTCCAAGGCCTGCGATGAACTAGAATCATGAGCTTCAGGACTTATTGTCTAAATATATAATTAATGCAGGAAAATTCTCTTTTGGATCTTTTCTATCACTTTTCATTGTAGGAATTCTATACTAGTCTGGACCTGTCTATAGTAAGTTTGATTCTGAATTTTAGTTCATTGGCTACCTGTAGAGAATCAGTGCTTGTGGGTTCTAGTCCATTCATATCTTCAGCTTATTTCTCTTAAGCTGAGTCTGCCAAGAAGTTTCAGAATTTCTAGCAGTTTGGATTATGTGAGTTAAGACATGAATATTTGAAGAGCAAATGTCATTTCAAATTTCCCTGGATAGCAATTTAAGAGATCGTAGCCATTCCAATCATAAAATCCCTAAGAAGTCAAGCAAAAATATTTTTAATTAAATGTTTAACCTTTATTATAGCTAGCATATTAATTTTAAGTATTTTTAATTTATAGGATAGTACAGTTTTATTTATGTGCAGCATGTATACTTTATAGCACACAGTGCCCTCTTGTATAATCAATATGTATAATATATTTATGCTCATTTTATTTGGGTTCTGAGCATAATTTTACTACTAATATATGGAAGAATTTTATGGTTGTTTTTATGATATCCTTGGCTTAAGCTAGGCTTATTTTTCTGCCAAGTCTCTTGTCAAGAGCAGAAGTCTCAATTTTAACATTGTTTCTACAGGAAAATTCATAAATGCTTTGTTTTTCATGAATATATGTTTGTCTATAATTTCATTGGTGCTAATGGACAAAGACCCAGGCTTTCTTTTTGTTGGAATTTCATTCTTCCTTATGTTTCTCTTTTGGAAAAATGATTTCTTTTGTAATTATATGGCTATGTTACAAATCTTCTATTATAAGTTAAATACACACTTCTCAAGATGGGAATTCTCAGAAAACTAAAATTATTAA
The DNA here is from genome assembly GCA_004026965.1 of Petromus typicus. Lineage (NCBI taxonomy): Eukaryota > Metazoa > Chordata > Mammalia > Rodentia > Petromuridae > Petromus > Petromus typicus. The sequence goes on along the minus strand of PVIR01024348.1, from coordinate 23,827 downwards.
AAATAGCATGGATTTTTCAGGTGTATTTCTGGAGAGAATTCATGTATAAATGTGTCACAATGACAAAATTCTATAAGATAGAGAACAATTTCAGTGAAAAAGAAAGCTATCGAAATAGAATTGGTCTTACCCACAGATATCTTTTGTTGTTAGTGCTTTAACTGACCACTCTGCCAGTACATTTCAATTCATAACCTTATTCAGAGATCTGTATTTATATGTGGTCCATGAAGTCTGTCAGAATTCTCTTTCACTGGTCCTTTCAAACAATGTGGAGTCTAAAACAGTAGGTGTGGTGGACACTTTCCTCAACAATATAGCACACCTGGTGTTTAGTATTAAAAGCAGTGTATACAAGGCCTTAGCCACTGTTCAAATTAGTAGGAACTAGTGATGTGTTAGAAAGAGAAAAAGTTGATTGAACTACATTCACTTTGGCAAGTCATAATCTTGCTAAACCTCCCATTAAAAGACTTTTAGTAGTTTATTAATTTTTGTAAGGAATGAAAATAACATTTTTCTACTTCATGTGTCAGATCACTGCAATATGTTAGTATTTTAATAAAAATAATATAATCAAATGTGGAAACAAATGTATTTAAACTAAGATTTTTACTTGGGTACAGAGTAGTTGGTAGGCCTCACCATAGGTCTTACATTAAACCAGTGATAAATGGAATGCAATAATTTAAAGTCTTATCTTCAGACTTTATATAATAAACTGTACATGTTAGAATAATAAAATCTCATAAACAGCAAATGCGTAATCATCTTTTGTTATTGAAAGCTTTTAATTTTCTGCCAGTTGTTGCTTATTACTATATATTATAAGATGCACATTCTCACAACTATCTCTTTATTCTAATGAAAGTCATATAAATTTAGAAACTGTTTCATTTCATCCATGCAATGTTAATTTCAATGCAGAGTAACCACAGTATTTCATATGCATACAGTGAATCTCTTATATTCCATTTTAAGATTGTCAAGTACTCTGGTTTCAATTCTATTTGACCAATTTAAATTGCAATTTAAATGGTTAGATTCTACTATTAGATTTTAATTACCTTCAATTCTATCAGAGCGGGTTCCACAACTCTTTGTAGCAAATTCATTTCCTGCTTAACCAAAGAGACTACTCTAAGTGGATTTTCCCCCAACCAATGTTTGCCCTGAAAACAAATAGTTTTAACACAGTCTGGTGTTTATCTCCTCTCTTGCTCCTGGACAAGGTTATGATTAAAATAAATTAACACCTGTATGGGGGAAAGATAAGATGAGAAACATGGCAACAGTTTCTTTGGAAAAATGCATGTTATTTCTCTAATGTTTATATCTAAAGGGTCTTATGAGTTGAACTACAAATACTGCATTCTCACAGTAGTGAGCCTATGTCTCTTTATGCCTTTCTTTTCACCAGTCATTTAAAAAATAATCTCTCTAAAGACTATGTAATTGTAGAACTAAGTGAAATACATAGTGAAAAGGAAGTCCTACTTGTATAGGGATTTCAATAAAAACTTAGAAATCATATAGAATTTATATCAAATGTGCACATTTATGCTTACATAAAAATATACTTTAGAATACATAGCAATTGACAGCTATATTTAGAATATATAGCAACTGAGAGCTTGCTTTAAGCTAGTATCAAGGTACTATGGGACAACTCATTAATTGTTTTGTGTCACTACAAGCTCAAATGGTGGATCAAAGCAGTGACCATCTAAGTCCTCCCAGTGGCCTGGAAGATTCAAATTGGGGTTTAAAATCTATTATGATTTACACAAAAGTGCTTAAGTCAACCATATTAAAACTGACCTTTTTTGCTGTGCACAATAACTTTAGGTATTCAAATGCTGTCATAAGAAAGAGAGGCAAGAGAAATAATTTTATCACCTAAGTATTAAGGATGTTTGATTTAACAAGATCTAAGAGTTAAAGTGACTCCCTCATGATGCTCTAGCATCTTAGTAGAAAGGCTTCCCTTTATTTATAGACTGCCCTGATTAAAATCTAGTGTGCCAGGAGTTTGGTATGTATGTATAAATCGGATCTGTTGCCATTAGGATCAAATCTGACAGTCTCTTGGCTTATGATTTAAAATAAAGTACAATCTATCCTGAGTCAAATAATGAAGAACCTAAAAAAGTCAAAATTTTTATAAGACCTTCATATCTAACATAAACACATGAAGTTGTAAACAGAGACATTGCTCAATGTCCATCAGTAACCAGGAAGTTAAAGTGGTGACAGCTTTGCATTCAGACAGGTCATGGCTCTGACACTTAAAAATTATGTGATCTTGGACAAACTACTTCATATCCTCTAAGCCTCAGTTTCTTAATCTCTAATGTGGGAGGGGCTGAGTATCATTACTTGAGGGTTAAGTAAGATTACCTGATATAAATTCTCAACACAGTCCCTGATTCTGAACATTTCTTCAGTATGTTGTTGGTGTTGATGAGGAGGAGACAATGATACTGAAATCCTTGACACTTCCACTTTCCCATATCTGAGCAGTAGATGGATCATGCCAGTTGGCCTGTACAATGTCTCATGTCTCTCCTTTATTTTTAGCCTTGCCTTTCTTCTGTAAATAATACTCTATGAAATGTATAAGGTACAAGATTAGATATTGCAAATATTAACACATTATATAATCAACAGCCAATTATGCTACTTTATTGAAATTTACTAGAAATATAACAATTAATTTAATGGTATCTCTATGTCCAATAACTATTTAACTCAATCACCATCAATAATGCTCCAAGAGAGGTAGTTATTGCTAATATTTTCTTCATATGTCACCAACAATCTGTTATCCATCACTTTAAAACAATTTCCTCAAAATTTGTCCTAGATTTTCTTGCATTACAGAAGTAGTTAACTCTTTAGTTGGGTGTTCACATGCCTCTTTTTTTTTTTTTTTTTTTTTTTTTTTTTTACTAAATGCTTAACTTCTCTTCCCATTACTCTTATCTTCTTAAACTCTAACTTAAATTTTATTTTGATGTTTTTTAGTCTCTCAGACCTTGCAAGTGGGAGTTGACATCCTCTTCATCTGTTTTTGTTTTCTGTAGTATATTCATGTTAACCTTCTACTTTAGCTTGTCCTTCATAACATGAACTGAAAGACCTGCAGGGCCAGAATTGCCTGGATGTTTTCAATCAATCATCTGCAATGCTAAGCAAGAGAACTTTCACAAGGAAAATGCTAAGTCAGAACAAAAATATTTGGTTTTTCCTCAATAGATATTTTTGCAAACTTTGAGATCTAGCAAAAAAAAAAAAAATGAAGAATGGAAGGTAGAGAACAGACAGATTCTTTTAGAAGGCCCAACCCCACAAGGAACAGAGATTCACTTTGATGTTCTCTCTTTTTTTATGTACTTCTCCTAGGCTATATTCTTTCATTGTCTATTTTAACCAGAACACAGTAAGATAAAAATGTCAGGTGAAGGTGGAGGGGACCTAAACTGCTCCAGTGAACTCAAAGATTTGTTATTAAGACCTGTGTCGAATCTGCACTGTCATTCAGCAAAAGCAGCAAAGTACATCTGCAACTCCTTGATTCTTTTCATTATTTTTTTTTTCACCATCTGATGATAACTTGTATTAACTGAGCAAAATGGCATTTTGTTAATGAATATTCTCAATTTGGGTATACTATTTCTATCTCAGTATTTTATGGTTCTTTTTAGTTCTACATTGTTTTTTCTGGGTGACATGTTGAAAAGTGAAGAACAGAATCAGAAAATATTTTTCTTGGTCTTCAACCTCACCAAGGTGTGGGGCTATCTTAACCATCAACCCAGAAACATTGCTAAATCTGCTTTAGGCTTCTCAAATTCTCTTTGGTCCTTTATGAGGTATGTGGATGAGGTAGTCAGGGTGGTCCTCTGGGACAACCATGTTGATGGCTGTAGACAAAATTCTGATAAAAAGTTTGCTATATCTTTGATAGAGTAGTTAAATGAATAAAGAATATTTTTTCTTTAAAAAATTTTAAAATCCAACTAGCATCATTTGTTTTTCCTAAATCAATGAGTAAAGAAAGAAAGCTAGCTATCTTTTATCTTTGTACAGAGCTCATGATCTTAATGTAGACCATTTTGGATCCTGATTTAATTATAAAAGCAGAAGTAGATGGATTGAAGAAAGACAGGAGTATATTCAACCTCAAATTAGCAATTATTTGGAGCAAAAAAATACACTTGTTCTTGGCTGAATGTCTTACTGCTGAGCCAAATCAGAATAGAGATATTTTAGGAACCAAAAAGGAACAGAATCCCATTTTGACATTTTTTAAAAGTCCGGTCTCCTTGGTTCCTGAAATGACCCTCTGATGATGCTTTTGTTCTCTTTTCACCAAGTGAATCTTACTTTGCATTACATTCCAAAGAAGTATGTATTGAATGCTTTTGTTTTTTGATCAGCTACTTTCATTCAGAAGTGCATTAAACACAGTTTACAAGGATATTCAAATCACACACGCTTTCCTTTTAAAGTTTCCTACTTGATAGAATAGAGCAACCATATCATAGCTACCATGCTATTTGTACTGCATCTGCTGTTTCAGACAGATACTGGCTGAAAAATTGCTGCGAGCGGTAAAATGAATAAAATATCAATGCTGAGCTACAACATGCATGACAGATGTAACTGTGTTTTTCTGGAAACTATGTCCACCCACAGAAGCTATGTGAGAAATTGGCCCTAAGCTCCTCAGCCTCATAAACAGAGCTTTAATGAGCACACTGGTTAATACCTCAACAGCAAGCAGACAGGGAAATGTTCTCTGTTCTAGTGTACACAGTTCTTCTGACAATGGCTGGTAGAAAATGATAAACTATACAGCTGATGCCAGGGATTCATGATAGCAGTAACACTTATTCCTTTACTAAAATAGGAAATATGTTGTGTCTAGATTTTACCATTGCTCCTGTATGCTGGCTGGCCTAATAAAGATATAGTAGAGTTTGGAATATTTAGGAATAGAGTTGTTTTGGAGCAGATACCAACAGGTTGATTGTACTGATACAAATCTATGTTAGTTTCTTTTAGGTTGCAAAGTCAATGAGGTACATAGATTTCTTCAAATAATACCAGTTTTTGGTTAAGACTAGAGAAACATTTTTTTAAAAATCCCAGCACATAATCAGGACACATGGAGAACTGGAACCCATTAAAAATTCAAGTTGCTCTTATGGTCCAATAACACTTCTATTAATGAATTTACCAACAGCCTAGTTTCACTCTTTGTAATTCTTTTTCTATTTTTGCTTAGTATGTAGGCTGTCTCCTAAGTTATGTTTACCCGTATGTCAGAGCTCTTATTTATTGCAGACTTTCCATTCTCTTTTTTTCTGTGCTGCTATATCTCTTTAATCTTTCTATAATTTGCCTTCAAATTTCTCAGGCAAAAAAAAATGATGTAATCAGGACAGATAGTCATGGTCTAACACAGATAGTCATGGTCTAATACCTACAATAAATACAAATCTATCTCTAGGTTATTACCTCATAGGCTATGCACGTGCCTCTGGTTTGGGTACCTCAATTGTAACAAACATGTGCAGGTTACATTTTACAAAACATAATGGTATTTGCATTGGAATTGAGATTTATGAAGCCACTTATTTTATTAGTTATCATTGAACTGTGAGTAGAGAGTTCCAGAAAATTGAGAGTGATATCAAAGAAAAAAAATACCTAAGAAGTGAAGGAGGACAAGCAGGAACAAGTGGCTCTAGAAAGTTTATAGAAGTGATATTGTGTTCTTTTATGTTTAGCTTGAAAATGAAACTATGGCCTTCTAAGAACTCTTTTTTAGCTTTTGAAGAAATAGAAGTGTTAAAATTAAGATCAAAGCAGCACATAATTGCTAAAATTATAAATATATTTGCATGAACCTGAAAATAAATCTTAGCTTATTTGGTTCTCTCACCATGTCAGAAGAAGCCAGATAACTGAGAACATGATAACTTAATAGTCAATAAATGAATATAAGGCCTACTCATCCAAAGTCGTATTTAGTATTGAGTAAAGCTAAGTAAATTGTCAAAGATCTCACAGCACTTGTGTCTTGCAATGAGTAACAAACTTAAGAGTCTTGCAAAACAGTTTCCCTCTGGAGTTCAATCTTTGACTAGGATAGTGTCAGCCAAAGTTGTGTATGTTTGTAGAGGAGTCCTTTCAGTTTCATGTAAATACTCTATCACTTAAAACTCTCAGTCAACAGATGAAGGAAAAGCCATAAAATTCATTCAAGATGCTGACAAGTAACTGGAATAGCTATTTTCATCTGGATCTGAGCACTCACCGCATTTATTCTTCCATGTTGTCTTTATAATACTAAAGGCACTTTACTGTTTAAAGTCGTTTGACATTTTTCTTAATGTTCATCATTGCAATAATTCAATTTGTAATCATTCTTTATATCTGGATTATTTAAAGAGCTACCTTGGAGGCCTTGGATAGGCATATGGAAGGTCTTAGGCCAGAAACAAGTGGTATTGGCTGAGAATATCACACTTTCTGATTACTTTTTATTATAGACACTGTTGTTCATGTGCTCCTGTTACAGTATTGCAATTGTATGTTCCATAGGGAATGTATCCAATAAGTCACAGTAAGCCAGTCATTTAAAGCACAAGAAATTAAGTCAGGCTGAGGATCTTCAGGTATAAATGATGTCCTTTATAGGTGTAAAAGAGATACTTTATAGGTGTCCAGTTTATGTGACAGATGTCTTGCTTTCTTGGGTTCATCTTTTTTATCCTGATGGCATTTCAGCTTTCTACTAGGTTCTAGTTATTAAGAAAATAAAACCAGTGTTTCTACCTTATCTTTGTGTACAATTCTAGAGTAAAAGCAAAAATCATTTTCCAAATAACTTCCTGGTGCTTCAAAGTGGCCAGAGGAGAGTAGGGCTTTAGTGGAAAAAAAGAGTAATAGTGGAATTGCCAACAAAAGAAAAAAAAAGTTTAAGCCTTTTAGCAGATAAACTAAACCTTTCACTTATCAAATGATGACTGTAGCTGGAAATAGAGCTTAAATGGCTCCACAGAGCTACCTTCGTTATTGTCCTTGGAGTCAGGGTGGTATGCAGCAGAGCATCAGGTTCAAAGGCCTGAAGACTCTGGGGAGCATTTCGAGAATTCTTCCATCTTTAATGCGAAATACAGTCACTTATAAAGTAAATGGTAGAGGGTGTATGGGGTCGATTGCGGATTGGTTAAATTATGCACAGAGCTGGGTCATTGTAGATTGACTGAAGAGGTAGGCAATCCTGGTTTGGGTGAAGGTGGAGTCACAATAACACTGGCCATGCTAAACTCTAGCCCAGCCAACCTGACTTCTGCCTTCATATCCTAAACAGGATATGCAACAGTAGACTGCTAGATTCGAATATAGTATTGTTACCCAGAGTCTTGGAACAATCCCTCATCTCAACTTTGCTCCACTTAAAATGCTCATATTTTCAGTAAGTTATGGCCAACAGTCACCTAATATGTTTTTACTGTCAAACTTTTATGCAATTGGTAATGATCCTTCCAAAATAGTATCTGTGACCAGTGGAGTTTTCACCTGTAAACCATTGACTCAGGAAGGAAAAAGGGAAGGACCAAGGCACTTTGTGTTTGCATTTGAATTCATTTGCATGCAGATCCATAATTCCTGATGGTGCATCCTGTTATTCTCTAAATGTCACTCTTGAAGTCTCCAGTAATGGGTATTGTTCTGAATAATACCAGGACATTAACAGTCAAAACAAAAAGAAACCTCTTGTTCCTGTCTTATCTTGGACTATGACCACATCAACTGTTGTAGTTAAGAATAAAGATAAAGGGTGAAGAGTGTCAAACCTAGGGGATAACCCTATCTCTACCCCTGTCAGCTTTTATAATATTTTGTTCAGGACAAGTAGCACAGCTTATTACTGGGTAAAGGAATGGTTACCAAGGAAGTCAAAAATGGAGTACTTGTTTATGATGCCCGACTGTAGGGAATTTTTAAAGCAAGAAGACATGGATTCAGCCTTGATTAATTCAGTTATCAGGTAAGAAAGTAATTCTCCCAAACCAGACTTCATGAGTAAGAATCTATCTCTAGGAAGATATGACTTTGCTTTCAGGATTAACCAAAGTAAATTCGTGCCAGAGTGGATTGGGATGATGGTTGCAATAGAAATCTGGTTTTTAAAAATCTGTTACCAGATGCCAGGTATTTCTTTAAACATATTCATATGAACAAGCTGAATTAATCATTACAGCAATTCTATATCTGAATGACAAAGGGGCTCACTCTGGAAACCCACGGTGTGGATTAGGAACTTCTTGCATCCCTCTTATTTGTGAATACAAACTAAGGATGCCTGCATCTATACTATGCTATACTCATCTATGCACGTGAGTCAGCTGGCATTATCTGAGAAATCAGGACCTTATTGTGGAGCCAGATGACATTCAGTAGCAATTATGCTGCTCTTGACATTGTGAAGATTTGACTCTACTCAGTACAGTCCTTTGGGAGACCATTTTTCCTCTTATTAATTGTTTTATTATCCAATTGTTGTTATGACATTGTGATCCAGTAAGACTTCTCCAAGGGGTTTTGATATGAGAAAAGTCTAATTGTCCTTCCTGCCTCTGAGAATTAAAAGTTAAAGTCAACAGATTTGAGATAAGCTGAGAATTGGCAAAAAGGCAGAGTAGTTCCCAGGCCTGCAAGACTCCATGTTGCATCAACTCAATAAGATATATTGATAAGCATTAAAAAAAAAAAAAAAAGAAATGCATCTGACAGAAGAGGGCACTAACAGCCTCCGGAACACAGTGAAAGGAGTGTTAGAGATGTAAAGGGAGGCTAGACTCATGCGGGCTCCTTCATCCTCACCTCTCCGTGACTGTAGGTGTAAACAAGTACAGGGATTTAGCTGCAGGTGATGCTATGGGGCATCATACGCAAAAGTCACTAAACTGACAGTAAAACTTCATGATGCTATGAGAAAAGCTTGGCTGAAAAATTTGTGGTATGACTACAGTAGAGCATTTTTGGTTTACCATTGGCCTACTCTCCTAGACCTGAAGCTGCAGGACTTGTCAAGTTTCCTAACCCTCAACTAAGCCAGGGACACCATCCCTACTTTTTTTTTTGCCATAACGCCCTAGTAGCCTGCCTTCTTTTATATTCAAGACAGAATAAATCCATGGGGTTTTTTTCTTACTGGAGAAGAGGCCAAGAAATACTCTAAATATACTGTGAACTAGTATGACTCTTGTAGTGTGAAGGTAAAAACATCCATTCTTTCTCTTAATGATTTTATCCATTAACTCATCCATTTGTTTCATCTATAGTTTTAAAGTTACTATGTGCAAGGATTCCCAGTTCCTTCCCTTTAGTGCTTTATTCTAGAAAAAAATATAGTTTCATACAGCATGTATAGTTTCTTTGAAAATTTCCGCACAAGGCTCCTTGTGGAAGCAGGGTGAGGGACTCTGGAGGACTCTGTGCTTTGGAGGCAGATCTTAAAGATAAAATGCGCTTTGCTACATACAGAGGTAGAAAGGTCTCAGGAAAAGGCAACTGTAGATATATGAAAGAGGAAGAACGCAGTGTTTGGATCTCCGGTACTAGCTCTCCCAATTACCATCCATGTGACCAGAAAGTTTGATTTATTTCCATAACGCTACCATTTCTCCTGGGGGCAAATTAGGATAAAAATACTCATCTTCATAGGGTTGTCAGGATTATGTGTAATGATATATGCTAAAGTTTGCTGTGAGCTTTAAGTGCTATGTAATGGGGGGGCTATGTTTATACATCAAGAGTGAAAGGAAACCTTGGCAAAGTCATCGGATGTGTTCTAGAAGTTGTGAGTGTGTGGGTTGTGAATTCAGTTTAGGTATGTATGCCTTTTTTATTGAATGACCTTAGAAAAAAGAATTGACCTTCTTCTTCTTCTTCTTTTTTTTTAATTACTCAGCTATAAAATGAAATGTCATTTTCCACTTACCGTTGTACAGTGATCCTGTGATTCCTAAATTAGCCTGTATTATAAAATACAATGAGCTTTTGGGAGTAAAGAGCTTTTGCAAATAAGATAAACTAAGTATATTTTTTAGCAAAGAAAGAACACTATAAGAAGGTTTTTTTAAAATGCACTACTGTTCTATTTTTGGAAAACAAGATGACAAAGCTCTAGAAACGGTAGCAGGCTGAATAAGTGCATTAAAATTTTATATATATATTGGATGACTGTCTTTTAAAAATTGACTGTCTGCTTTGGTATTTAAAATTGTAGTGCTTGATTCTAGTTAATTACCATCAGAGCCATTTGGAGGTTTGGGCATGAATTTAATTTTAATAAACAGTATCAGCCTAATTTGAGAATGACTGTTATTCCCAAACTGAATTCCTAATGCCAAAGTCTGAAAGAAGCCTCTATAAATCCAACATCATATGCCTGAGTTATGTATTTATAATGTAAATACAGCCTAGAATTGCAGTCAAGATATAAATACAATGACTTTGGAATAGTCATTTGTAAATGATCACATAATTCCTAATGCTTCATCTCTTTGTTTTCCGAGAGGTAACTTTAAATTCTACTTAATTTGTGTTGCTGACAGTTTAGGGTATAATGTGACATCTACAGAAATATTTTCTTCAATATTGCCATTGTGAGTAACATGTTGTTATATAAAAAGTGCCACGAGCAATGCTAATTTGAACAGCTTCTGAGCCAACATCAACACTGCTGACACCAAAGCATTATGTATCCCACTCCTAATCACTGCAGAAATGTGAGACACCAGTAAATCCGGGAGCATTTACACAGAACTGCATCAACATAGCCCCACCTCTGCTGCAGTATATCACAGAAACAGACTGGTTCTAGATGGAACAGTTCAGGCCGAAATATACAGAATGTGCTTGTCTCCCGGTTGTAAGCTTTTCTAATATGACAAGTCTCTTTTGCAGTCTTACCTACCCCAAGATTTTTTAAATGCTACACCATTATAAATCAGAAGCATCCAGTTTGAAAGAGGTATGCTTTTGATTGGCTTTCGTGACAAAAGACAAACATCTTTACTTTAGAAAATACTGTGAACTCAATTTAAAATTTATAAGTATATTCATGAAGTAATACAGTAATTGTTGTTCAGAATGATTATTTGCATCCAGAAGAAAATATCCGTATAACTCCAATTTATCTTGAGGCATCTAATATAAGGTTATACACAAGTGTTGAGAAACAAAAACATGTATATCAACAACTGCTCCATAATCTGGCAGTAATAGATGGTGTGAATATACTCAACTAGAATTTCTGCAAATTCATATTTTGTGCTTTGCTCAAGTTGTCATTGGATGGGAGAGGGAAGTGAACCAGACAAAAAGATAATGAAACAAAAAAGAATAGATTGCAGTTGTGATTCTGGAAAGTATTCTCTAGTGTTCTTGTCCTTAGATCAAAATGAATATTGAATAAAAACCAATTGAAAACATGTTTCTTTTAAGTAGGCAACATTTCTCTTAAAACTCTCACAGCTCAGGGGCTGCTGAATACATTTTCTAGGGATTGTCTGCTTTGTTTGGTAACCCTCCGCAGATAAAAGTAAATATTATTCTAACGGTGGGACACTGGTAGCTCAGGACTTTCTAGTTGCACCTTTGGGGTAACCAGAGCATTTGCGTTATCTCTGAAGCTTTCAGAATGAATAGGCCTGATTGGATCTAAGTCTTGCAATGAAATTAACCTGAGCTTTCCTATCCCCCAAATCACGTGATGCAGTGCTTTGCTGCAAACTGTTGTTTTGAACAGAATATGGTCTAATGATCAGAACTCTCTGAAGAACTTTCTGCTATCAACAAAGGCGTATCTGGGCTGATGGGGCAATCAAAAGCCCAGAGACACGGTGGTCCCTCTCCTTTTTCCTAGGGGAAGAGGAGGTCCAGGCCTCAATGCAGGTCTCCAAGGAACTAGTGATAATTCACTTTGTTGGCATCCTCCATGCCAGCTGTCTGAAAACAGCTGATCCCTAGATCTGAACTCTTGGTACTAAGTTCTGTAATCCTATTCTGACAAAGCTTATTTCTTGTTTTTGATATATCAGAAAGCAGACACTTTTCTCTCATAAGATGACAATTCTGTGATATGACATAAACTGGGTTGAGAAATGTGTCCTAACAGTGCCCCAAGTGATGATATTCACAGAATATTTGAAGTATAATGATTCCCTGGGTTCCTAGCCCCCTCAATCTACTGATTAACCATAAAAGATATTAAATGGGCTCTGATTAAGCAGGTTTGGTTATTAAATTTTGGAAGAGAAAAATACTTCATAATATGCAACCTATAATTAAATAATGTCATATTATAGAATTTATAATGGAGGAAATATTGAGGATGGAGAGGGCTTTTTCACACAAACAGCAAAATCACTGCAATCAAAACATGCCATACTTATAATTCTAGTTTTACTTGCTAACAAAGCCAGGGACACATTAGAAGACATCTTTAAAGATTGGCAGCTGAAAGGACTGGCTAAGTAATACACACATTTATTTAAGCATCTCCGCAGGGTAGCATGTAGAGTTGTGGAAAAAGGATGAATTTCAGATTTGGGTAGTTTGTTTCCTTCAAAGTCAAATTCTGGGGCAGAATTTTTTTCTGAAATACATGCATGATTTCCACTGACATCCTTTTTATAACAGATTCTCTTTAGATCAAGAGTTCATATGGAGCAATGCCTCATATCATCTTATTGTAGGGCTATTAAAAGTTACTGTATGATATTTCCATTAAAGAACCAACGCATATTTGAAAATTGTTCAAAATTTGAAATTCAGTGACTCCAGGAATTGAATCCTCTTGTGTCAATGCCTTGTCTGCCATTTTTAGTCTTGAATGATTATGTGAATGATGAGTCATTGCCCTGAAGCAAAGACAGGAACAGCACGGGAGACCAAGAGGTACAGTTCAAAGATGTCTTGATTTTAGCAGTAATCTCATCATTTTACATTCATGAACTCCTCATTTATTGCACATTTTCTCCCACTCCATGTTCTGCTGAAGAAAAAGTACAGTAATGGGGACAGTGACACTAAAACCAATGTGATCCTTATAAAACTGACTTGCTGAATATGGGAAATAAAGATAAAAATATTCAAAGCTTTTGGTTATATATGTGGTAAAATAGAGTAAATAAAGCAGGAAATTTGAGAAGGAATGAGTTATTCTGGAAGATTTATAATTGTCTCATGAAGCAGCTTTGTCAGTGGTTAGCACAGTTCAGTCTAAAGCAACCACCTTTATCTCTCATGCACAATAAATACTAAATGATCCAAGGTCCAAATTGGGTTTTTTCACAATCCAAATTCGCTGAAATATTTAATTATCAAAGCTCCACTTAATTTCATGCTGGCAGGAGGCAAAAGAGGGAGATGAAGCTTTTCAGAACAAAAATCCATCTGCCGCCATTAACAGCCCTTGTTTTTCAAAATCTCTCAGCGACAACATGACTTACCTTCTCTGTCCTGGTTTTTTTTTACTTTTTTGGGGGAAGCAGGGCATTTAAAAATGGACACATTATCAAAAATGATATCATAAAAAATCAAATTGCCTTGTCTATGGGAGAAGATAAAGAGAAAATGTAATAAGTTTTATGAAGGGCCTTCCAACCTAGACCACATCCTGTGTGTCAAATAGGAATGAATGGGTTTTGGTGATATTTAGCTTTGTGGTAATAATGGCTGAAAATGTTAACATCAATAACTTACCGCTGCACATTTGAAAAAAACCTCTTTGAGACAATATTACTTTGGCTCTTATTCAAATGAGCAGGAACAAATGAGGCATTTATGCAGTAATTTTTTTTCTTCCTCAAATCAAGCTAAATCTCATTAAGAATTGATTCTACCAAAATGAGCTTCTGCAATTAAAAATAACTTAGATTAGAGATAATCTATTTGACAAAAAGAATATGTTCTATTTGCACTTATTTATTATGTGAAACAAAAGTCAATTTTCTGTTAAGGATTCTTTGCACAAAACTGAAATAGTTTAGATCTATGTAAAAGAACCTTTTGTTTTTTCCTTCCAAGATATCCTATCATCAAATAAGGAACTATGTAAGTGATACATAAATCCGTTTGATCCTTTAAAAAAGAATTATATTCTTCTTATGATGCTCACTTGTATATTTTTATTTCAGTTTGATTCTAATTTGCCTGTCAATTATCTGCAAGTCTATTAGGGAAACTTTAATATGATACTTCAAATCAAATACAGGGACAGAGTGACTTAGTGGATTAAATCAAAGACAGAAAATGAAGTAATTACAGTACTAACCTTTGCCTAATTATCTCTGACCTCTTGGCAGTTACACTGGACTTATATAAAGTTCACTGGTGTTCTGTGATATTTTTATTACTACGTATTTTACATAACATTAAATTTCATTATAGGATATCCTCCTATGCACACAGCACGCTTTGACCATTTGCATCCTTTTTCATCTGTATTGGTCTTCTCTTCTCCCCAACTCCCTTCCTCTTCTCTAATAGTCTCTCTTCTACTTTCACATTGGCTCTTATTTCCTGCTAGATTTCACATACTGTAAAAAACACGCAATATTTATCTCTCTGACTGAACGTATTTCACTGAACATTGTGATCTCCATTTCTACCATTTTCCTGCACATAAAGTTGTTTTGTTCTTTGTTTATTCATCTGTTGACAGCCACTGAGCCTATTTTCATAGCTTAGCTATTGTCAATGGCACTGTATGCACATGTCTACAGTGGACCCACTTTATGTCTGGTATACAATGAATAATTTAGCAATGAAATACTCATCATAATACCAGTAATGAATCTTCAAAAAGCTGTACAAAGTTATCTTCAAATTCACATGGAAACAGAAAATGCCAAAGCAATCTTGAACACAAAGTGCAATGCTAAAGGTGTTGCAGTACTTGATTTCCAAGTACTACAGGGCTGTAGTAACAAAACTACAGGGCTGTTACTACAGGGCTGTAGTAACAAAAACAGTATGGTACCTGACCCAAAGATCATGGAATAGAATGAGGGCTAGAGAATCAAATTCACCCAGCCACAAACATCTGATTTAAAGATATGATCAACAATATGGTGAATGTTGCTGTTGAGTACCACCCAGTGGAAAGGCAGGCTTGTAAAACCATTACACTGAGTCTTCATCCACCTTATTCACCACATCTGGTACTGTTAACTTCTGGTTTTCCCCCAAAGTCACAATAACTTGAAAAATAAATATTTTGAATGGATTCAGGACCCTGAAGTAGCCATTACAGAGCAGCTAAAGATACTCATGAAAAAAAGACTTCCAGAACTGTTTCAGATAAAAGTGATGGATAGAATTGTAAGAGGAGCCAATGAGTTTATTATTGCAATCAATTTTTAAAAATTTAAGAGATCGCAGATGTATAAATATTGTATCTTTTCTCGGGTATGAGAAAAGAAAGATGTAAAAGAGTTCTAGTACATATAGTTGATATTGTGAAAGAGAAAATATCTAAAGGGAAAGAGGGTATAGGGGAAAATAATGAGGGGAAAAAGAATGTGATATAATAATAAACAAGGGAAACAAAGCTTATGTATATGGGGGTGGGGGCTGCAAGTGTGTGGGGGAAGGGGAAAAATGAGAATAAAATCTCGTCATATTCTGGTACAAACTCTCATTGTTGACTACAATGATGATACGTATTCATAATGTACCAATAAAGATATGAATTTTTAAAAGATTAAAAATTTAAGAGTTCACTATATTTTTCACTCACACCTCTACACTGAGATTCTATTTCCCCCAACCAGAGTGGCTACCATTAATATTATAAAAACAAATTAACAAACAAATAAATACCAGTGAGGATGGAGGGGAAACTCAGCCCTCAGGTTCTGTTGGTGGCAGTGTGGATCAGTACAGTCTTTGTGGAAATCAGTGTGGAGGATCATCAAAATTAAGAATAGAGCTGCCATTTGACACACTCCTCAGTATCTGGGCTTTTCAAATAGAGTTGCTCTGTCTCCTACTTTAACTGGCTGCTGCATGAGAAAGTCAATATCCCTTTCAGGTAAGAATACCCAGATTAATTAAATACTCAGATTGTGCTGTAACTCTTCACTGAAACCAATG
This sequence comes from Petromus typicus, assembly GCA_004026965.1. Classification (NCBI taxonomy): domain Eukaryota; kingdom Metazoa; phylum Chordata; class Mammalia; order Rodentia; family Petromuridae; genus Petromus; species Petromus typicus. The sequence goes on along the minus strand of PVIR01024348.1, from coordinate 7,639 downwards.
TATTTTGTATATGCAGGTTTATTTTTATTCTCTGAATTGATTTCCACTGATCTGTATATTTATTATTGTGCTGATGACATCAACTTTATGACTAATAAATCTTCCAATTTGTGCAATTTAAAAATTATGTGGCCTATTACTGGTTTTTGGAATTGTCTGTAAATTGTAGAGTCAGTTTACTAGTGTCTACAGAAAAACCTGTTGAAATTATGTTTGCAATAGTATTAAATCTATGGATCAATTTAGCAAAACTAGACATTATAACAATTTTAATTTGTCTAATCCCTAAAAATTATATACCTCTACTTACATTTATATCTTCTTTACTTTTTCTCAACAGTTTTGAAGTTTTCACTGCAGACATTTTAAACATGTTTAATTAAATGACACTTAAATATTTTGCTTTTTTGAGGATATTATTACTATTATTATTTTTTTTTTAAGGTTTTTTTGAGACAGGGTCTCGCTTTGTGGTTCAGGCTGGCCCTGAGCTCAGCCTCCAACTCACATCACAATCCTCCTGCCTCTGCCTCCCGAGTGCTGCGATTACAGGCGTGAGCCACCACGCCCGGCACTGTGGTATGTGGTACTGGTTGCTGCTGGGTGTGGGTCTCCACACCCAGTATTGTTTTGTGGTTACCGGGGAATCCAACCCGGGTCCTTGCGCTTTCGAGACAGGCGCCGGAACCACTGAGCTAACTCCCCGGCCCCGAGGATATTATTTTTTAATCTTACATTTCAAACATTACTATTCTATAGAATATAATTAATTTTTATAGTGCCCTATCATATTACAAACCTTCTAAATGTTTTACATTAAAAGTTCTTTTTTAAAATTAAAAATATATTTTCCCTGTTGACAGTTAAATTGTTCAGAAATAGAACTTTCTTTTAGTTGCTGGTTTTCTGTAGGTGTCTTTTTTTTTTTTTTTTGAGACAGGGTCTTGCTTTTGTAGTTCAGGCTGGCCCTGAATTCAGCATGAACTCACAGCAATCCTCCTGCCTCTGCCTCCTGAGTGTTGGGATTACAGGCCTGAGTCGCCATGCCCGGCACTGTGGTATGTGGTACTGATTGCTGGTGGGTGTGTGTCTCCATGCCCAGTATTGTATGTGGTTACTAGGGATCAAACCCGGGTCCTTGCACTTGCAAGGCAGGGCTGGAACCACTGAGCTAACTCCCTGGCCCTTTTGTATGTGTGTGCATGTGTGCGTGTGTGTGTCTTAATTTTTTCTTGCTTCATTACAGAGATAAAATTCTAACTCAGTAAAAATGTTGCCTTTAATTTGCTCCTAATTTGAATAGAAAGCATTTAGTTTTCACTACCATGATATTAGTAGATTTTTAAATAGTAAGAGTGAGATATTAGATTACAATTAGTTTAAAACACTATGGGGGTAAGAAAACACAATTTTTGGCTTTCATTCTAAAAAAACAATTTCATCTCTATACTTGTAAGATATTAACAAGGAAAACTGTATGTTCTTATATTTTCTGTCATGGGTCTGAATTAATATTCAGAGAGAGGGAAAGAGAGAGACAGAGACAGACAAAAGATAGAATAAGAAAAACTTAGTGATCTAACTTTAATTATTCCAGAATCTAGGCATGTCTGGTTGTTTATTGACTCAGTGGCATCACTTTTTCCTGTTAGCTAGTTTAATCTGCTATCACCTGATCAACTCAGGGGACGTTTGTTTTTCCTTTAGTTATATGGACCTTATCACTTGCTGCAGGCAATAATTATTGCTGACAATACCATAAATGATGAGAAAAAAAATGAAGATCCATTGCAGAAGATTTATGAGGTGTGAACAGGGCAAGTTAAATTTTGAATGTCAGGTTGATTTAGGTTTTCTTATCTGTTTGTGTTGTTCAATAGTATTAAAATTAAATGTCCTTTTTTTTTCTCACTATTCCCCATGCCCTTTGAAGAAAAGTGATATGTGAATATTTATATGATATGATTCCTCCATATATGTTTCCTTTAAATTTTCTGGCGTGCAGTGACTCAACTACTGTGGTTATTCTTTATCCAGAAGGATACACTGATCCCCTGCTATCCCTATCAGATGCTTGAAACTGTAACTATGCTGTGGACACCAGTACCACACCTTTTTCTTCTATTTATTCTTATCATAGATCTCAGCAACCTCAGCATGTAATATTTTTCAAGAGCTTTCATTCTTTAACTTAACAGGTCCCCTTTATTGCACCTTTGGTATCACTACTCTGATTTGAAGCCTGATGCTAATTGAGCAACAATACTTCAGAGATACTGTAGCAGTTGATATGATGATTGAGATGCTAAGTGATTCAGCACATATGGCTTGGATATGCTGCACTCCAGAGCCTGTCTTGCAAGCCTAAGGGCCTGGGTTCAATCCCCCAGTAACCACATAAAATACTGGGTGTGACACCCACACGCCCAGCAGCAATCAGTACCGCATACCACAATGCTGGGTGTGGTGGCTCACGCCTGTAATCCCAGCACTCAGGAGGCAGAGGCAGGAGGATTGCTGTGATATGAGTTTGAGGCTGAGCTGAGGGCCAGCCTGAACTACAAAGTGAGATCCTGTTTAAAAAAAAAAACAAAAAAACAAAAAAAAAAATGAAATGTATAAAGATCCCAGATATTATCGCAGCTCAACTTTCACTGAGTATTTTGCATCTTGTGTTCTATGATCCAGGGCTTCTTCTGATTAAATGTTTATGCTTTACATACTCTAGAAGTTTATCCTAAAAATGATTTAATTTCTAATCTTAGGCAGGTTTACATCTTAGCTTTTAAAAAGCACCATTTTATCACTGTTTAGAAAACAAAAGCGTTAAAGTGGTTAATGATTACCAAATTCATCATTACTAACGGAACAAAGGACTTGGTATTTCCTGTTCAGGAGTTGAGGTGGTTAATAATTACATTGCCTGTTCCTTACAAAATAACTAAAACTTGGGATAGAAACTGCCATAAACTATTTAATAGTTTACATATAATTAGAAAAGAAATCCAATTCTTAACATGATAAAGACATAGCACACTCAAGTTCGACACTTATTAATTAGGTGTCTTTAAATAAAAACCTATATAAGTTAAGCTATGAATGTAATGCTACTTTCTTTTTAAATTTTATTTATACTGTTTATATGAATAAGCTATGGTAATGAGATGAGGAGATACATTAAACAAGACAGAGCTAAATTTTATAGCTTAGTTAGAGGAAGGAAAACTCTAGAGCTTTTAAAATAAGACTTCCAATGAATGTTTATGGAGCTGGATTCAGGCAAGGCTGTTCAGAAACTGTATGCCTCTAACTCACCAAAGGAAAATAAATAATCTCATCCATCATGGTGAAACATTAGCAGGCCTATGTGTACATTCAAATTATTTACTACTCATGAATACAATAAGAACATGGTATATACACTGCTTTCAGTGTCTAATTTGGTCTCAGTTTGTTGGGTGCGTAGGGAATTGGGGAAAGAAGTATGGTTTCTGTTGATCATTGGTAATTAGGTATGATGTGCAGCCAGTTCACCCGCATCCCCAGCGCTACACCCTCCCTCTCAGAGCCATTTTTAGCTCTTCTTCTTTTTCCACATTACTGAACAATGGAAACAAAAGCATCTGTCTGAAAAAAACACAGATTTCAAAAAATTCTGTGTAAGTAAAGTGCACCGAAGCATGCTGTGTGATTTGCTTCCCGTTTTTTTCTCACTTTGTTTGGATTGTCAGTCTTAGCTTTCTGTTGGTCTCAGGGCTAGATTTTTTTGATTGCCTTGGGCAAACATTGCTGCATGTGTGTGTGGCCTTCGTGGCCTGCAGAGGCCGAGGGAGAAGGATAAGGAAGAGGGTGAGGGAAGGGAGAGAAGGATAAGGGAGTATGGGAAAGTGATTATAAACTGAAAGGCCACTTTTCATTGAAGAGATCCATAATGCCAGACTCTGGGACACTCTTAGAGTCACAAGTGTGCTGCACCCTCAGTCATGCCTTACCACAGGCAGAAATTTTCCTTGTGAGAGCAAATTGTCTTATACAGACCACAGAAAACTTCCTACCATTCACCGTAGTCCCTAGTTTCTGGACCCCATCAATACTTGAGTACATGGGGTCAGGCTATGAACTTGCCTTTTATAGCTGCAATTTTTTGAAGACCTCCTTAGAGAATGCTTTCAACTTAAATCTAAGAATTGCACAGTGTGAATCAGATGCAAGTGGGTTCTTCATAGATGCGTTTTCTGTGAGTTACAGTTTGTTTCCACAGTTTTCTAAGATGTCTCGTAGGTTTACTAAGCAGTTGAACAGGTACTTTGAGACTTCTTTTTGAGGTTTTCGTATGTCAGATGATTTTTTTTCTTTGTAATGTTCCAGTAATTGATTATTGGATGGACTCTTACCCCATTTGTTTATTGAAGAAATAAAGAAATCATTCATTAAATTATTCACTGAGCCATGTGGCTCTGGGCTCAAATGGCTACACATCGTCTTTCGTAGGTAAAAGGAGAGTGAATACCAGACTTCAACTGAAATATATCACGGATGAAGGAAACACGAAATGGAGAAAAATGTTCCAAGCTTTTAAGCTACATTAGATCTGAAACATATGTATTACTAGTGCAATTTAGAAAAAAGTCTGCTATCATTGTACTTTTTCTACCGCAAGCACATTATGGTATAATCCTGTTTGTAAAACACATACAGACCATTTTGTTCCTTTGTTTTCTTTCTTTGAGTTCCATTAAGCAGTTAGTACTAGTCTCTGGTTAGGCTTCTGTTGTTTACCTGAGAGTGATCTATAGAATCAGGCCACACTCTAATACTGTCTCTGAAGCACAAGGGTTTCAGCGTCTTTCTTCCCTTGGTATGACTGTTTTTTCTAGAGGGTCTCACTTGTGCATCTGCCCATCAGTTTGGTTTTCTCTGATGCATAAACATTTGATAGCCTTTTTGAATATTTTATTTCTCTTACTTTGCCTTCAGCCATTATGAAAACAGTATGCATTAGTGAGCAAGACTCAGTGCCTCTTCTCCCCATTTCTACTTACATTCCTGATCTGTTCCTCTACAGTCCTAGCTGTTCCTTGGAGTTCACGAAGATCATTCTTGCTCTTTATGCTGTCTTTAAATTCCTGCAAGATCTCATCTCCCTCACTTGCTAAAGCTTTAGATATTATTTGGCCTTTAATACCTCTGGCTATTCTCTCAAGCACTGGGTCAACTTTTCCCGACTGTCTTTTTTGTTTTATTAATCTTGCTGTATAAGCTCCCTTGATAGTTATATTATTGGTAATTTCTAGCTAAAGCCATCTTCAGAAGTCTTCTCTGCAGGGGAGAGAAAGGGAGTTACTCTGTAGAGCTCAGGAAAAAAGAAGGAACTGACACTTGCTATCATTTTGTGTCAAATACAGTGTAAGTACTTTACCATTTAATTTAGTAACAGACATACAGAAAATATACAGGGCCAACTGACAGAAGCATAAACAACATAAAAGTGAGACATAACAGAAAGAATGATTTATATCACCTGAGGAAGAAGGCTAGTGGCTAGAAACTGCATATATGAGGTGAATGTTTACCTGGTGACACATGATGGTGACACTACAGGCAGAGCACACCAGGTGGTCTGACGGTTTCCCTTCCTGCCCTCCAGACTGTGTATACCCTGCACCAGCAGACAGAGGCTCTGCAGCCTTTTTCAAAGGACACAGAGATGTACATCTGGCCTGTACATTTTATTCACTCACCACATCCCCACCATATTGGGCTACTGGGATCTTAAAACATCATGTAGTCTGCAGCCTGGGAGCTGTTACACTTGCCTTGTCCAGATGTCCTCCCTACTCCCTAGAAGAGGGGGATGCTCCAAGAAGTGGAGTTTGCACATCAAGCAAATTACCACATTGGAAGCGTTTCAAACAAATCCTGTTCATCAAGTACAAGACGTTCTCATCTGACAGCTTGGCTTAGTAAGCAGTCTCATTTCCTAAAGGCTTCTTTGTTAGATTAAATCCTTCTGTCTCTCTCAGAAACAATAGCAGTAAAAGGCTGAGTTTGTTTAGGAAGTGGGCTTGCTAACTGCTGTGGTGTCAGTGTGGGCTCCAGCTCACCTTTGAATTTGCTACCTGAAAGTTCTCTTGTTCACTTTGTCAGGGAGCATGGGGCATGACACTGGCCTTGGAATTCGAATGTCTGATCTCAGAGTATTTTTATTATCTTTTGTGTAACTGTCAGCTCCTATCACATAAACAAACAAGGAGTTAATAACACTTAATAAACTGGTATCAATATAAAGATACAGCCTTTCTGCTTTTGCCAGATAGTCTGAATCTTAGAGATTATTTTATTGCCGGGACACTTTAAAGCTGAACTTCTTTCATATGTTCTATCTTTTTCTCTACTCGCATTAGAAAGAGCTGGTGCTTTTGTTCAGGATGCAGACAGGAAGAGGATGATTAACATAGCTTGAGGACCCTCCTGCCTGGTGTTAGCTGAACGGACAGAGGAAGGGATGGCTGGTGACTCACATGGGAATGGTGTGTTGATCAGTGTTGCTCTCTGCAGTTCAAAAATGGGTGAGAGCCAGTTGGCTGGTCCAGATGACCTGAGGTAGGAAACCCCTTAGGGAAGGGTCGCTGTTGCCTTTGGCTGAGCCGGAGTTGAAGCACCATGTGATTTCTCATGCTCCTGCTTTGTGTTTTCTACAAAATATCAAACACTACTCTAGACTCCCAAAGGAAGAAACGAAAAGAAACAAACAAAAAAAAAAATGAATTCAGCATTTTATATCTGAGTGTGTGTTGGAGAAGTGGGTGCAATATTTGCAAGACATTTTTAAATAAAAAAGCCTCTGATTACAATAATGCATGATAACATTTCCTAATAAGATCTGGAAAAGCCACTATATGAAAATCAGGAAGAGTATCTGTGCTCTTTATAGCATTTTGAAAAAGATTCACTGTATCTAAGAGAAAGACTGAGAATAAATCTGCTCAGTGAAGGAAATCATTTGAAAGGAATAGTAAACTAATGAGAAATACAAATACTGTGACACTGTCATGAAATAGATTGGGAAGCACACAGAAGGAGCAAAGAAAAATTACTCTTAAGTTGATTAGCTTTAGTAGAAACTGACTTACCAAAAATGTTGTCCAAAACTAATGCTATATTTGATGAAAATGCAGTCTTAACTTGAATTAATTTCTCACAATCTCCATTAGTTCCATCTTCATACTTATTGTTTGCAGATAAGTTGCTTTTATTTTGGTGGGTCTAATCGCTAAAAAATTCAGAATTAAGCGAAACAACTGTGCACTTATTCAGTAAGTACAGGAGTACTGACTTTTTGGACTTGAGAGCCCACAAATGTAACATGTATACAAGAGAGAGCTAATGTTTTGAATATGTTTATTTGCCAAAAAACAATACTCTGAATTTTTTGTTTCCAATTGAAGCTATGTATGACAAATTGAGATCAAAGAAAGAAATTGCTGAGAAAGGACCAAGAAATTGATATTTAAATAACACGGGCTCTTTGTTCTTTGGATAACCAGATCACAATAAAATGAACTCTTCATATGTTATTCCTTAACACCCTGTGTGAGCATAAAACTTATCAAATAGATGTGTTGAAATACATATTCTT
>PVIR01024347.1:0-26014 GCA_004026965.1 Petromus typicus | reverse complement strand
GGGAATCGAACCCAGGTCCTTGCGCTTTCGAGACAGGCGCCGGAACCACTGAGCTAACTCCCCGGCCAACCTTTTTTTTTTTTGAAACAGGGTCTCTCTTTGTAGTTCAGGCTGGCCCTGAGCTCAGCCTCAAACTCACATCACAGCAATCCTCCTGCCTCTACCTCCCGAGTACTGGGATTACAGGTGTGAGCCACCATACCTGGCACTGTGGTATGTGGTATTTGGTGCTGATTGCTGCTGGGCGTGAGTCTCCACGCCCAGTATTGTGTGTGGTTACTGGGGAATCGAACCCGGGCCCTTGCGCTTGCAAGACAGGCGCTGGTGCTGGAACCACTGAGCTAAATCCCCGGCCCTCCACAACTTTGTTTTAAAAGTGTGACGGTACAGTTTTTAATCAATTTAATGTTTTTATAGGGTTTATAAATGTGTACCAAATATGTTTAGTAAGGAAAGAAATCCAAGTGAATGAATTATTTCAGGTTGGTTCTTTACATTAATGACCAAAGAAACCTCTGCTCCCCCCCCATGGGTTCTGCCTCCAAGGTTTCAACCAACCTTTCATCTATTTTGTATAGATGTACAGTGACTGGTAATGACTACTGATGATTCCTTCAACCTTTATTGTACTTGTTTTTTTTCTTAGCATGTCTCAAAAGCATTTTCTATCCCAAATTATTAAAATTTCCAAAATTATTGCTAAAGAATCAACATCAACTTAGGAAGATTTTCTTCAGTAGAATCCAGTTTCAGAAAAGTAAGTACAGGGACTCAGTCTTATGATGTGAACATTTTAATAAATCAAATCATTAGCCTTCTGTTGGTTTCAGTGAATTTTTGCCATCAACTGGCAATATTTAGAATATTTTCCTTAAGCTTAATTTGGTTAGATTTCATTAAAATACCTTTAAAAACAAACTTCACATTAATTATAATAGTGCAGTTTATTATTCACATCTTCAGTGTTGTTGCAGCTTATATTCACATCATATGTTTGTTATTGGAACAAGCAAGTGCTAATTTACATCAGGAGTTTAATGTTTAGTTGAAAAATAAGATTTACCTTGTGTATTTGTTCATTATCCTGGAAGATAAAATTTTATTTAGGACAGTTACATTAACTATTCTGTTAATTCAGATTTTTCCACAGTCATTTATTAAAACAGATACCAAAAAACCTCAAAGTACCACCAATTAAGTCTACTAGTATATTGTAGTACTAACACACTAACAGAGATTATTTTTAGGAATGTATAGATGATAAAACATTAGGCAATCAATAAATGAATTTCATCACATTAATGGATCAAAACAGTAAAAAGCCAAGATGCTTTCCAGAGAAAAGGGTACTTGATTAAATATAATGTTTGTTCTAGCTTACAAACAAATGAAATCATGATAAAGCATAAACATATCAAGCAAGACAGTATCCAGAGTTTTTACAGTAGAGCTGCTTTCCTTCATTTGTATTACTATTTTCCTAATTTATAAGCATGGAAGCTATTAAAAGAAGTGATTGAAATTTTTTTGAATTGTAGATCTAAAGAGACTTGCTGTATTATTTATTAGTTATTATAGTTATAACTATAATAACTAGTTATAGTTATGTTATAACTATAATAACTAGTTATTATTATAACTAGTTAATACTTGTTGTATTATTTACTAGTTATATGAATCTTAGCTGTATATTTTATATTTTCCATCAATATGAAATAGCTCAAAACTGCTGAAAGCTAGTAATTTTACCTCTTTTAGGAGTTGATTGAATTTTTGGACATTGCATTTATTGATTGTGCTTTTGTTAACCTAAAATTGGTGTTCTCTTTGATATATATAGACAGCCACGAAAAGAGAATGTTTTAACTGCTACGTTTTTAAGATGAACAGTCTAGGACACACTTAGGGTTTTTTTCTGTTTAGAGTTTTAGTTACTTTTCTAATTATACTCAGATTCTTAGCCCTTGAGGATCTATAATCTTTTTAGAAGTTGATCTAATTGTGTAAAAACAACTTTCAACATGTGGACACATTGGTCTAACCGAACTAAGTGATTTTCATTTGCCTTTATTACTGTGGGACCTAACTGCCATTAGTACCAGTAGTCTTGGTTTTAATACATGAGCAGGGGAGAAAAAAACAAAAGAAACAGGAAAGGAATAGATGACTATTAAAAAGAGTGAATAGGGTGGCGGGAAAGAAGTGAATCTAATGATAAATGATAATTTGCTATACAGCTAGTACAGTTCTCTATCACTGGACTCACTGCTCTGTTTGCCTACATCTATGAATGAAGCCATATATTTTAGTAAAATAACCCAAAGTAGTTCAAGTAGTTGTTAGTCTAGAAGATTTTTTTACAATATTTGTTTTATCCTGATATTGTAATGACATTTCAGAAATAGTTATTGAATGCTTGTTTTGTACCTAATATTTAGTAGAGTTACTAAAGAGTCAAAGAAAAGACCCAGTATTAGTCTTTAAGAGTTTTGTCTGGTAGCTTGAGGAAGCATCATTCTTGACAGGTCCTCTGAATATTCAAATAAGTTATGTCTTGTTCAGTTGTTACTATTGTTTTGCGGGGAGCAGTAGTTGGGATGAAACCCAGGGCCTTACACACAATAGGCATGTTTCTACCACTGAGTTACAGCCTCAGCCCTAAATTGGTAGTATGTATATAGTATGCTTGATTGCTTTTCTTTTCAAATTAGTTGATTTAGCAAAGATATAAAATAATGAGCATGGAGCATAGTGAGGTAGAATTTAATGAGTTAAGATACCCGAGCATCTAACTTGTGATCTGATATTTCTTTTACCTATTTATGGTATGATCTTTGTAAATGAGTTAACCTTTGTAAACCAAATTTCCTTAACTGTTATGTGGGGATAATAACTACCCTTGCACTGCATGAAAGGATTAAAAGAGATAAAGTGTAAATGCACCTGGTTCATTTATTCTTGATAGCTCAGTAAGATGGCTAGCTGCTCTTAAGAGTGCCAAATAAGAACAATCCATTTCTTACTTACTGTAAATTAAAATAGAAAGCTTATATACATGTCTACTAGCCTTCTAAACCTATAGTTCTTTTTCTTTGTGACATTTTAAGTGCAGTGTTTCTTACTTGGGGTTTCTTAAGAGAATTTTCATATAGGGTAGCTACAGTTTCTTAAAAATGACAATCATCTAGTATCAACATTTTATGTGATACATTAAAAATGAGTTTATTATACATGAAAGAGACACTAAGGACTCATTCTTTTGCTGAATTCCATGCGGCTAATAATATACTGTTATGGAGAAGTGCTTTGAAATTCTTAAATTTACAAAAACAAGTTGTTTCCAGCATGCTTTCCCCTTATCTTATTGGGGATTAAGGATACTTAGAAGAAATACAGTCTCATATAGCAGTTTACGAATCTCCAAAACAGATCCATTACCTGAATTAAGTGATTTTCAGACTTGTTTCTTCTGAAGTGTTTTACATTGGCATAAGGCCATGGAGACCATCTGTTCCATGTTCAGTCCTAGATGAGACTGCAAGATATTTCCTTAGAATGAATGAGATTAATCATTTGTTTTTAGTAAGATGAATGAGTCAGTATCAGATTTTTAAGTCTGAAAGATGCATCAAACGAGATTTTGAAATTAAGTATAAAGTTTCAAAACTAATGTTTTTGTAATAATATTCAAGTGAGAAAATAATAGATTTCTAAAGCCTAGAAATTTTAAGGAATTCTTTTTGCTTTGCGTCTTTGAATTTGATACTGCATTTTGGTTTATTAAACACAAATTCTGCAGAAGAGAACCAATTATATTTTGTAGACTCCCAATTTTTTTTATATAACAGCTATACTGACTTGTTAGAACCAGTATTACTTGAAACACCTTGGGAAATGTTAATTTGTTTCATTTTATTTGAGAAATGTCTTGAGTCATATAGTTAAGTAATGGCAGGCTTCTTCAACTAGAGCACATCTTACCATCCTATTTTCTGTAATTTTACAGTTTACATTAGAAATGAAAGTATAATAGTGTTCACTTGAGAGTGTAACAAGTGGACACCTGGTAGACATTTCAGAGCATGTTTTGAGAAGTACAACACTAATGTATCTGAAGGCTCATGTAATTAGCCCTCTGTTTGTAAGTAGAAAAATACCCTGCAATTGTATGTGGTGGTAGATTCCTAGGGAAATCTATCCATAAATAAGTTAAAAGGAACTAGTTAATGTCATAAACCTTCAGAGATAGGGAAACTAACCAGTTTATTCCATGCTCTAGTCATCATGTGTAGAGAACATTTTATGAAATTCACATTCTGTGTTCTGATGTTGGAGAGGTAAAGGTTGGTATTAACGAAGGAACAGTTAAACCTTCTATTCTAGTGTCTATTCATTTTTTATGTATGCTAATTTAGAAATGGAATTCAAATACAAAAAGGGAGGTCAAATTCTGAGGTGAAACACTGAAGTCTTTTGAGGCCAAAAGATTTATTGAAGAGTAAAAAAGATAATCATGGAGATGTTTCTGAATATAGGCTAAATTCCAGAAGAAGTATTTTGTGTTGGGGATTGCTGATGGGTCCCCATGGAATTACAGAAAGTCAGGGCTGGGGATTTAGCTCAAGTGGTACTGAGCTGTGGTACTGCGCATACCTTGGAAGCATAAGGGCCTGAGTTTGAGCTCCATACCACCCCCACCCCACCCCAAGTATAAAGTAACTACAGAAAGTCAGATTTTAGAGTACTTGCTGAATTCAAATTTTGAAAGATGAATAGAAACAGATTATTTTTAACTAAGAAATACCATAATGGGTATTACACTTGAATATATAATCAATGACTTCCTAAAACATATGGAAGGAAGATACCTTAGTTTCATTTCTTAATGAAGGTACATTCACATGTGTAGATATCTGACCCTGTAAGAATGAGTTTGATATTATTTGGCTCTGCTAGGATTTAAACCAAGATATGCTGTAGCTTTTAGAGTTTTACTGATAGCAGTTACAGTGGTAGCTAAATGATATCTAATATCAAATCATATTTTTAAAATTGGTGATTTTCTTTGTTTTTCATATCTTTTCACTGGTTTATGGTATTATTTTCTTTTTTAGCTATGAATTATAACTGTCAAAATTTTGCGCCTAAATGATTTGGAAGGTACAAACTGTTATGACAGCTATGAATAGAAAGACACTGAGATTAATTTCTTTTTCCCTAGGATTTAAATTTTCCCTAGGGCACTTAAGTTGGGTACTTAAATTCTCTGGCTGTAGTCTTATTGTGTACTTGATAAGCAGTTGATAAACACTGGCTGTAAAATTTCTGATAGTTTACTAGTACAGATCCTAAGGTTCAGGATGTCCTATTTCTGATATGACTTTCTTCTTAGTCATTTCAGGCTCAATTGCTCCACAGTTGCTAGAGTGGAATAAGATTTTTTTATAAACAGATAAGCTCTGTCTCTAAAAACAAGAAAATCTTACCATACTTTATTGATAAAGAAAGCATCAAGTGGAAAACATCTGTTCTTACTCAAAATGTTGAATGCTAATACCCTTGTATTAATTATTTTTTTAGACTCAAATTGTGATGAGGAAGAAGAAGACCTTATTTATCTTTATGGCTGAATAATTCAAGTAGCTTAGCACAAAAGCTCTGGTTTTTGTTTTGTACAGAGTATCCTTATGTCATATGATCTGTTCTTGTATTCCAGATATAGGCCAGGCTGCCCTCAACCAGGATTCCTTCTGAGTTGACCTAAGTGTAGGAATTAGAGGGATGTGCTGTCAGATTCAGTGAGCACTAGGTTTTAATGACAGATTGGACTAAATTTTTTGTCTGACTGGGAAGGAACATAAATTTGTATTTCTTAATTTCTTAGTGAATAATACATGGGTATTTAAATTTACTTAAGACCTTTCATTCTATTTTTTATTTTAATCCTTTGAAATAATTTTAGGGTTCACAAAAAGTTGCAAAAAATAGTATTCAGAATGCCCATAACCTGTCACTCAGCTTTTTCTAGAGTTTATATCTTATATAGACCTATACAAATAGAGGTATCGAGAAATTAATACTATTTAACCTATAAACTTAAAAAAATTTTCAGCATTGTCTTCTGAATTATTTTTTTTCTGATCTAGTATTAATCCATCATCTATTGTATTAAGCTGTCTCATCTTTGGCACTGGAGGACAGTTCTTTGCTTTTCATGACCTTGACACTTTTGAAGGGTACTAACTAGTGAGTTGGCCCCCACTTCTTGTTTGTCTTATTTTCTCCTGATGAGGTGGAGAATGTGCACTTTTGGCAGAATATCACACAAATGGTGGTTTGACCTTATGAGTGCTTTAGCAAGTATGTACTATAAAATTGCCCCTTAGTTGCTATGGTCATCTCGATCATTTGTTTAAGGTGCTTACTATTTTTTCTAAACTATCAGATTACTACTTTTTCTTCATAATTAATAAAGGTCTTATGGGGGAAAGATTTTGAATGAAAATATTCTGTTTCTCATGTACTTCTATCTAATTTTAGCATCAGTTGATTGTTGCTTGATCAGAGCTTTTTAAATTTAATTCTTCAGCATCTTTTTCTTTTGTTTTGGACTAATATGCCATTTTCTTGTCACAAATGAGTAAAGATTTCAAAGGAATTAATGGAAAGGTAGCCTAATTCATATAACACAAATATATTTATTGTGAGTGTATCACAATCCAAGATCCTAAAGAAAATACTAGAAATATGACCCTTTCTTATAGAATATATGTATTTCAGACTCTGCTGACCACTAGAACAAAGCCAAAAATTTCCTACTTGAGAAATAAACAGGTAAAGGCTTATTTTTCTTACATTTGCTTTCACTAATTGTTTCTTTTTGTCAAATATATAAACATTTTCATTCAGAAAGAGGCAGGCAGTTTTAAACACTTTTGTGTTTGGTCTTGACTATGAGGTTGCATTTTTATTTTTGGAGTTGATACAATTTATAGAGATAATATTTTTAGGATTTTTTTTTAATCTTCTGTTTTGGATTGACTGCCCTAAGAATGCATTCTATTATGAATTCTTTTTCATCTATTTTACTTCATTGTTTACCTTGATCGGTGGAACATGACACAATTGGCTTAATTGCCTATGGCTTATCTTTTAACAAAACTTAGTCTATTTCAGTAACTTCAATCAAAGTAACATTTTGAATGGTGTCTTTTCCAAAAAGATTTGATTAGATATTGAGCCTATATTGATAATAGTTAGGTTTTCCATTTTCATTACAACTTGTCTTTTAGGAAATTGTTTTTCCTGATTAAGTATAGATCATAATCCTGTCAGTTTCTTAAATTCCAGGTTTAATTTAAAAGGAGTGTCCCATTTGAAAATACATACAAGATTTGAGGTTTAAAAACTTTTTCTATAGAGTCAGTAAAAATACAGTACCTTGACTGACTACTTCTAACGCAACTGTGTTTGTTTGAGGACAAAATTTTGTACTTTTTCAAAATGAAAATTTGGAGTTGTTCTAGCAATAATCTGACTTGATGCTACTTTTGGATTTTTATATAAATCAAACTCAGGGCCTTGTGCTTGGTAGGCAGATACTGCACCACTGAGCTACATCCTTGGCTCACTGAAAACACTAGAGAATATATGGTAGGTGTTATGATTTGACTTTTATTCTATTGTCTTGAGATAATACCTTTTATGTTTCTTCTGATCACATTATAAATTAATCATAGAAGGGATTGTCTCCAAATGAGAGTGAAATATTTGCTGAATTGTCTACTCGGTGTACAAAACACTTTTCTAGGGTCTACAGATAACAAAGAGTCCTTTTGATAAAAGTATTCCTTGTTTCTCTTACTGCAAATTGGGGCTGCTTAATTGGTGAAAGAATTGGTTTTATATGAATATTTTAGAACTGGTGAGGATGAGTGAATGATGAAAGATAAGAAAAAGCTGTTATATTCTTCAAACTCATATAGAATGTTATGTTTTCTAAGTAATCCATATATTTATAAACTAGCAAGTTTAAATGAAGATCAGTTAAACACAAGTAAACTGAAATTCTGGTCTTCGTAGAATGATTCCCTTTCATTTCATTTTTTTAAAATAGGTATTGCCTTCCTTTTTTCTTTGATGTTAGAAAAAACTAGTAAGTCATGTGTTCTTATTTAGCGTTAGGATCAAATATTGCAAGTATAATTTGAAATCTACCTCAATTTCTCAGCTTCAGTTTCTTAGCTTCATTGTTTCTGATTTGACTGTAACTGGTTTTTCAGTGAAATCTTTAAAATTTGTAAGTAGTTATGGAAAATGTTAAAATGGTTTTATTGTTGTATTGGTAAATTAATAGACCTGTAACACCCACTTGTAAGAGCATCTCAGAATTGCTGATTGTTAGCTTTGGTTTGAAATGTGTTCTCTCATGGCATGTTGATCTTTGAGTGAGATGCTTACTTAGTTTTTCTTTTACAATACCACAGGGAAGAAGGCTATTCATTAAAACAGAATTTGTTAAGGTCTTGCTGTATCAGTCCTATATACCTCAATCAATGGTATTCTCACAAAGGCTGCTCTTTCTTATGACCACGTTTTCAAAGTGGTCTTATGTTTTTCTGTATAAATGATCCATTTTCCTATGTGGAGCTTGAAAACTTAACTCTTGAAGCAAGAAAAATGTCACCTTTCCCCAGTGATTTCAGAATAATAGAGAAATCTGGGCTTATTTCTGAATAATGAGTATGTTAAGTTTTGAGAATAAGACAAATTAAAGAAGTTATAATCCAAAAGTGATCTGATGTGGGAGACCTTTACAAAAGGATGTTTTCCAGTCTACTTATCTATTTAACATACCCCTTTGTTTGTTTTTTCCTGAGTAATTGTATTTTTTAAACATATATTCAATAAGTTATAATAAATCAAAGGTTTGGAAGTGTTTAATGTGCAGATTATGCCGGTAGAGAAGATGTAAAATTAGTCCAATATTAATCACACAAGATAAGATTTCTTGGGAGTTATTTTTCATCTTCAAAGTGAAGTAGATTTGTGAACTTCAGAAAAGATTACTGGGTATGTTTTCTGTTTCAAAGTGGACTTTGTTTGGTTCTTTACTGAGCTATATGTTATTATTGATTAATATTCAAGAAATGAAGTACAACTGGAAAGCTGGGAAAATGATATCTTGTTTATAATTTCTGAAGAGATTTTTAACTCTCAATTACTAGTTAAGTTTTACTTAGATAACACTAATTTGGAAATTTTAAGTAATTATTATGGTTTATGTTGACATATATGTGAAAAAGAATGGTTGGTCAAGAAAACTGATTGTAAAAGACTAGAAGATGATTAATAATTTAAAAAGCATTGCTATAGCAAGTATTGCACCGTGTATGGAAAAATGTATGTAAGATACTTCTGATGTTCTAATTTTAAGCATTTCTTAGCCGTAAAAGAGTCATCCCTAAAAAATTGCTGTGGAATACTTTGTTAATCTCTTTGGAGGTTTTGGATTCTTGAAACTATCTAATTAGATGACATTTCTTGGGATATTCAGTGTTCAAATCTTTTTTCTAATTTTTCTTTTTTCCTCTTGTCATCCCTCATCTATCTCCTCAGTGTGCTAGATAAAATTCTAAAATACTTTTTAAATGTACTAATATAACAATTCAGTCTCTTCAAAATTAAAAGCTCTTAGAATGTTAAGTATGTTGGAAACTTTAATTGGAAAAAGAGCTACCACATAGATTCATAAAATACTTTCATAGTTGCTTATGTGATGCCTCTTGCCTAGATGACAGTTACATCTTCTTGACTTATTTAGTATCCTTTTTTTATATTTCTTTCTTTAATTTTTTGAAACTAATAGATTTGTTGGTTTAAATTTGCAGACTTTCTTTTCTTAGGTCAAACTTTTTTCAGTTCTTGTACAGAGTTCGATATTTTTAAGCAGAGGGTTAGGTCATTCTTTTCATCTTTGGTTTCTAAAAAGTTTAGTGTAAATATTGTCAGGTAATGGAATAACCATTCCTTTTCAGCTTTGGATCTATTTCCAGACTGGCTGCCAGAGCCAGGAGGAAGTAAAAGCTTTAAAACACTAACTTTGGTTGGTTGCTACTTTCTTAGTGCTGAGACTATAACCTTTGTTGGTTGATTGATAGAGAACAAGAGAGCACAATCCTCGTTCCTCTAAAAGGTAAGGAAACCTTGTGATAAACAGTTGGTGTGAGTGGGAGACTATGTGGTAGTATTATTTTCTTAATTTATCACAAACTATACCATGTCCCAGAAATAGGACATGGAGGCCTGGGCTGTTCCACTGTGACTGACTTACTCCATAAAGCAGGGAGATGCAGCACCTTTGTAGTTAGAATATAAATATATTTAGAAATTTAATAGACATACCACTCTGGACCAAAAAGAATAATTGATCCTTTTTCCAGAAGCAATATTTAAGATTTATCCTGCAATCCCTGTAACTTTAAGTACTTATCTGCTTATCCTATTCTCCTTTCAGCTTTTCCTTGATGCTATAAGCTTTGAACTTCCTTCTCTCTGTTTACTTTTTCCTATAATAAAGCTAACTATTTTCCAATGTCTTCACCATCATCTATTATTTGGATATATCTTACAGTTTTAATTTTTATATTGTAGCTGTTAATGATTATTCCTAGTACATCTTGACCCAGAACAAAATGATCATGTGTTTAAAAAAGATTTTGAGTCAATATTACCTATGTCCAATATTCTACCCTCCCGGTTTTAAAGATAAATTCTTGAAGAATAGACCTTTTTCAGTAACAGTAGTCATTGTTTTGATAAAACTTGAGTTTAGTCTTGTATTAATTTTGGCCTATAGTATGTTTAATTCTTTAAATTACTGAACCCTTGAAAACCGATAACAAATTCAACTTCTGAGGCATTCCAAAAGTTTAGTGTTAACGCTGTTAATATGCTTGATTACTCTGTTTCTACTTTTCAATCCATCTTCTTCTCTTTGGTAGAAGAATTAACTGGGACTCCTTTGATATATCTGAAGTTGAATGCCTTTCCCCTGTCATTTTTAAGACAACTAGTCATAACTCAATTTTATGTTTGGCTTTGGTCTTCTGCTTGAAGTTGAGTGGTTTGTCACAGAGTGTGTTATGGCTTAAACCATGGCTTAGATACAAATCCCTTCTTAATAGTTATTGAGGAATTAATCATTTGTGGTGACAGATTTATTATAAAATTTAAGTTAAGGCGATAAAATATGTCCAAAGATAGCTCCTTTTTGTCCTAAGGATAAGCCATTACAAACTCATATGACCAGAGAATGTAATTTCTTAATAAGAATTTTTTCTTAAATCTATATTCAGCTCTCTATTTCAGTGCTTCTCTCCTACCAGAGGTGCAAGGAGTGATCCTAGAACCACAGATACAACCAAGACCACGGAGAGCTTTTGACGTCAGGGGTCCACTTTCTCCACTGAACCCTTGGAGACAGAATATCCAGCTTCTGGAGAGAGAGGGAAAGGATAATAAACAAGTGGGTGCTTTCCATTATTTACTTGGGTTTATTTTTAGATTGCAGTGTCCTTCCATTGCCCATTTTATTCTGTTGGTAAGCTCCATGGGTTCATGTAAGAACCAGGTGGGGCCAAAAATCTGTTTTTCTGAGAGTGCTAACTAGTGCCCATTCAAAAAAACACAACTCAATTTTATTTAATTTTCTCTCCAGATAATGAAAGGAAAATTTGGGGCACATGGTTTGGTAGATACGTGTGTAGTCCACAGAAGTTTTAAAAGGGATATTTACCCATTTTGGCCTTTATGGTAGTAGTGGACTTCTAAGTGCTCTCTTACATTCTAGTAATTTAAAATTTCTATGTTTCATCTTTTGCCAAATGGACATCTAAAATCTTTTTAATTTATATAATAGATGTCCCGGTTTTAACCTACCCTGTTAGTGAGAACTTTTTGGTCTTTTTCCTACCTCAAATATTAGGCTTTCATATTAGGTCTTCTAGAAGATACATTGATAGTAGTATTGTTATGGTTTTACTGTCATCTAGGCTTCATTCTTTAATAAAATAAATATGAATGAGTTTAAGTTCCAGAATATATCCTTGAAAGCTATGTTTAATATACTCAAAAGAAGTTTTCTAGTCCTTAGGAATAGTATTATTTGTGGCAAAATAGCTTTTTGCTGGATTTTCCCCATGGCATTATGATAGTTTTCTCTTAGTTTCTTTGATGCCAAGGGTAGGATTTGATTCCAGGAAGTTCTTATCATCTACAGTGGGTAGGATGTGAACTTTGGTGCCTTTGGCAAGTTTTCATTTTTCCTTGGTGGATTCCTTCTGTAACTCCAGGTGTCTTGATAATGGGAGACTGGTTTAATTGTTCTCTAATTGCCCAGATTTCTTTCAACTGGTAAAACATCATACTTCTTCAGCAAAAGGAATTCTTCTAGCAGAGCCTTCATGGATGATATCTGTCACACATGCCAGCATCTGCAGTTTGGAAGGCAGTGGTGAATGGATCCATGCAATATGTATAGAAGACACAAGGATGAGCCAGCCACCTGATCTTGTTATTTATAAACTTTTAAGATTTACTCTTGGTCTGAAAATGGAAAGGCTCAAATAATGAAATAATCTTTTCATATTGGAATTTTACATGGCCATGAAAACATTCCTTTCTATTCAGAAGACTGAAATAGAGGAAGCTTGAGACTCCTTTCTTTTAAAGCAGCTCTCTGTATCTGTTTCATTTAAAATATCTATGGGACTGAAAATCACCTTAATAAAGTAGTAGGTAAACATGGTTTTTTTTGAAAGTACTGTAGGAAATCTAAACAACAACAACAACAACAACAAAAAAAAAAACCAAAAGATTTGGGGTTTTTTCTTCTTTATTTATTTATTTTTTTTGTGAGGGGATAATAAATAAAGGAGTTAGTAAAGGGTGAGTTTTTAAATTAAGACTTTAAGATGTATTCCTTTAGCTCATCTTTTGCTGCTCTTCAACTTTATCAGAATCAACAAAGATTGTAGGGTAGAAGTAGAAGAGACATCAAAATTAAGTAATTTTTATCTGTCTTCTACATGAATAAATCCTTGTTGAGATATTGTTCGGCATGGAAAGCACACTAAAGTTTAAGTGGTACTAACAAAAGAGTAATTTACAGGACAAAGGCATTTGTAGATCTGAGTAGGCCTATCCTTGAGTAAGTGTTGAAATCTAGTTTTATCCAAACTGTCAATTAATGATAAAAAGTAGTTATCAGAATGTTTGTTTCTTTTTTTGGTATCTATTAATTGGGCAGTGCAGCATCATTAAAGGAATTTTTAAAATCATTAGGTGCTGTCAGTTTGTGAAATTTTATACAAATTTAAAGGGAAATTCTAAAGTTACTAATATGGAAACAGCTGAAATGTTTTAGGAATGCCAAAGGTTTTAGAAACCATATTTGCCATTCAGTTTTCCTTGTCTTATGATGAGAACTGTTTTTTTCTCATTGATTATAAATAAATTTTCATAAATATTGTACTCACAGAACTAAGTTTAAAAGATAAATTTGAATTAAAGTTTCCCGGAGATCTCTGAATTCTCATTAATTATTATAACTTTATTTGACTTGTTTTTGTTAATAACATAGTTGGTTTAGAAATACATAAATATTTAAAAATATTTTAGAAAGAACTCAAGAGAAATGAAAGTGAAATTTGCTTAGAAATTAAGTTAGTTGAATTTTTGAACTGTGGTTCAGTACAAATCATTTTATGGCCTGTAATGTTATTAGCTTTTTGATTCAGCTTTGAAGATGAAGGTGATTTAGTTTCTTAATCACATGCTTTAATTAAATTTTAGCTCTGTTCTTTAAAGTGTGCAAAGAAATGTAAGTGCATTTCTCTGTACCTCATGCCACTGCAAACTATTTAAAAGTGAATTTTTTTTGTATATTAATGTGAATTAATTTGTTTAAACTTTTATTTTGATGCATTTTCCTTTCAGATTTTTAAGAATTTTGTCACCATATATATAGCTCTATATTTTTCAGTGTTTATGAAAATTACTATAAGCTAATTTTTCTAGAATGACTAATTGTGTAATATTTGTATTATGTGATCATTTGAAAACTAATAAATATTTTCTCCATTAAAAATGCACTTACTGATAAATGACTTATTTCTGTTTCAGGAGTAGCAAGTGAAAACTGCAATAATATTTAAATATATTTTAATCTTATGTGTCTTAAAAGTGTTGCTGAATATCCTGTTCTCTGTTTTTTAGTCAAAAAAACTAATAACTTAGTTGAGTTTATACTTTGAATATCAAGAGTAGTTTAGTCCAATATTTAAGACTACATTAATCAAAACACAGCTTTACAAAATAGCATATCTCCAAAAAAAAAAAAAAAAAAAAAAAAAACATTTGGAAGGAAATAATGATGATTGGAAAACTACTCATTTCTTAAGTGTTGTTACCAAGAGAAAAAACTTTTGTATTTAATGTTCTTCTTAAACAAATTAACTGTAAAAGGAGTAATCTTGACTTTGGAATCTCTTGTTTCATCCTTTTCAAGACAATATGGAAAAGGGTAAAATTTGATTTTAGTGATTTTCATTTATATGATTACATAAACTTAACTAATTAAAACCACTAGAAAAACTTACCTTTTCTTGGTAGAAGCGAGAGGATTTCTTATTGGAATTGAAGAAAGGTTTCAGAAGAATGGGATCCAAACATTTAAAGTAAATAGTAAGATGGAGTCCTATACAAGGAATAAAAATTGAATTAGTTAATGACAATCTGTGGATTAAAATGAAATAGCTAGGTTCTTAAACTCTGGTCTAAGAAAAGATAATTATAAAAGAAAATTATGATTTGGGATAGCTACTGTCACAGAGAACAGGGAAAGCAGATTCAAATTTTTGACCATTAATCTGGTAAGTTTATAAAAGATGAGTTAAAAATTCTTTGGGCAAAATTTTCAGCATTAAAGCTATTTATAAGTTTACAGATAATGTATTTCAGCAGGAGACTGTATTTTTTTGAATACAAAAAAATCTGTAAGACTTCCTGTATGTATGAAAAAGGGTAGGGTGGGGGTGAAAAATATCTTCCATCAAAACCTTCAATAGTATTGCAATGTTAATGGTGGAATGAGAGTTTCAAATAAGTAATTTTTCTTACATGAACTCTTTCCTACACTAATAGCCTTAAAAATAAAAATATTAAAATATTACAGAATGTTGAACATGTTTGCAATTATGTCTTCGAGGTTTAAGAACATAAAGCTATGGCTTCACCATCACTAATTAACTACAGTATAAAAATCTGTTGTGATTTATTTAGTGTGAAAACAAAAGTTCTCCTGTCCATAGCTTCTGTTTTAAAAAGTCACACACAAGGTCACTGCGAAATACTGACATGGTAGCTCAAAAATGCGCACAAATCTTATTTTGCTTTGCTATATTGAAACAGTTTGAGCAAAAGTCAGTGCTTGATGTTTTAAGCAATTATTTTATTTTTATTCAGTTTTGTTTTCTGTTAAAAAGATTTCATATTAGCTTAGTCTGCAAACTTGAACAATTCATGTTTCAAAAAAAATATATATATGTATAGCCACTCTGGAGATTTTTCTCCACTAGTATATACACCTAAGGAAATTAGATTACTGTGGTAAAAATATTAGGGAACTTTGAACTATGCATCGGAATTTTCAAAAATAATGATGAAGGGATCTCTGCTCAAGAGGTAAGGTATTACATAGGTAGAAAAGTATTCAAGGTATGTTCAACATAATGTCTGATAACAAAAACAAATACGGGTTGTATTTTTAGACAGATGTAGAATTATAAAAATTTTTAATTTCTAGAAATAGACATGGACAAACTGCAAATAAGTTTTGCCTAAGTTTGGAGTGCATTTAGAAACATTCATTGGCATTGAATGCTTTGTATGTACATATCCTTCAATATTACAAGGCCTCTTCTACATTTGCTTTCTTAAAGAGTTTACATAAGCCCTGAGCACTAAAATATTATACTTTGCATGAAAAGCTGAGTACATATTCTGTAAGATTATTGCTGGGATTCATTTTGGCTGTGTATGCTTGTTTTTATTAAATGATACCTGGGACTTAGAAAATAGTTTCTTGATTAATTTTTATTTTATATGAGAAACTAAGGAGTTTTATAATAGCCACTTATACTAACTAACTTGACAATATAATTGAAATGAAAAAGTTAGTACTATTTTCTAAGGAATAGTAGGTAGGTTCAAAGAGATGAATGTTAGTGTAATTCTGAGTATCCAAGAAATAAAGAAAACAACAGCATTGAACATGGATGAAATAGGAAAATATTAAGAGGTTTTCCCTAGAATTAAAATTGTAGTAAAATTTATTCAATGTGTGGTAACAGAAAACACAGTCTAATATCATGTATGAGTTCTTTTTATAAGAACTCTAGCTTGTAAATATTTGGCTCTTAAAGTAATTTGCTATTTATTCCACTTTTCCCTTTTTGTAAAACAGAATAATAATGTTGTCAATTAGTGACACAGCTCATCGTTTTATGAGGTAGGTTGTTCCATAGTCAGGATGGTCTAATGGAAAGAAGTTCATCTAGAATTTGCTCCTATGCCTTTTAAAATTTGAAAATTACCTTAGCAGTTACTAATTTCTGTACCCTTATTTTTTTTTATAATCTTTATTGGTACATTAAATATACACATCATGATTGCACTCCATAATGGGGATTTGTACCAGTATAAGACATAACTTAATTCTCATTTTTTCCCATAGCCCTACCCACCCTACCACCTCCCCCATATACATAAAATTTGTTTCCTTACTTTTTTGTTACAATCTCAACATTGTCCCCTTTCACCTCTGTACCCTTAGTTTTTATTTGCAAGGTAATTGATATCCAGAAACATCACTTGCCATTTCTACCATTACACTATTGATTAATAATAAATGATCTGGGAGACTCAACTCTTTTGACTATCACTTCAGAAAGTTACTTTTGCTAACACGAGTTTTGGATGACAGAGCATATCTGATTCCTTTCAGATATGATAGTCTTCAAGTAACTTCATTACCCAATCAGTTCCAAACCTAAGTTGTCCCCCCATCAAGCATTCTTTTGTTCCTCTCTTTTATACATGAAGCATGGTTTAAAAGTTTTGTAGATCTTCCCTGAACATACTTGAGTTTCTCATTGTTTCTTTTAGTGTGCTTTTTTGTTTTTGAGGCAGGGTCTCGCTGTGTAGTTTAGGCTGGCTATGAATTCCCTGTGTGGCACAGATTGGGCTTAAACTTGAAGCAATACTGCCTCAACTGTACGAGTGCTGAGATTACAGGCATGTGCCACCATGACCAGCTGTCGTTAAGTGTGTGTCCTTCAACAGTACAGAGGTGCTATGTTGAACTGTTAGAACATATGACAAACTTAATGTTTGTCCCTGGGTTCCTCATGCCACTTTGCCCTTAGGTATTATATTATAAATGCATGGTTTTATGCCTGTTGAGATTATTCAGGCAGAGAAGTGTAATGATAATTTAAGATATTTTGTTTGTAAAAATCAAGTCTAATAACCTGCCTATAGAAAGGTATAATGTGTGTAATTTAGCAAGAACAAAGTTGACTCAAGGTAATAGCTAAGATCTTGGGAAGTTGTAGTTATAAAAATATAATCTCCATTTAGATAATTTTACTTTACTTATTTAATTTTAATTTAAATACTTATAAAGTTTATATTAAATGATTTATATAATATATACAGTAGTAAATTAGTACAATATCTATAGTACAAAATGCTAGCTTTTAGGCTGTCCTAGAAAATTTAAGGGTAATGAGGCATATGGGAGCCAACATATTGTTTGTTACTGGCATTGAGAAGAATTTAAACTTGTGTTTAGTAACAGTTAAAATTAGAAGTTAAAGACAATGCGTCAGTGGAAAAATTTGGAAAATATACCAAACAGCAAAAGATAGTAAGGAAGTAGTCCTGGTCACCTAAGAATGGCTCAATTTCTAGTGTGAATGATAATCTGTGTTGCTTTTAAAATGTAGTGCAGGGGCAGGGATTTAGCTCAGTGGTTCTGGTGCCTGTCTTGCAAGTGCAGGGGCCGAGGTTCAATCCCCAGGAACCACATACAACAATGCTGAGCATGGAGACTCACGTCCACCAGCAATCAGAACCACATACCACAGTGCCAGGTGTGGTGGCTGACGCCTGTAATCCCAGCACCTGGGAGGCAGAGGCAGGAGGATTGCAGTGAGTTCAAGGCTGAGCTCAGGGCCAGCCTGAACTACAAAAGCAAGACCCTGTCTCAAAAAACAAAGCAAAACAAAAAAAGTAGTGCAGATACTTGACAATAGTATTATGATATGGTTTCAGTGTAATAATATTTCTTGAATTATTAGAGTTAGAATATTTAGTGCAACCCTCCCCGTGTTAAGGGAGACCTGAGGTATCGGGGTTGAATGTACATCTGAGAGTACTAATGCCTCTGATTGAGCAATACTGGTTGACCTTGGGCATATAGTTATCCCTAGGTATCAAGGGATTGCATCCAGAATCTGCATACTCAGCTCCACAGTGGCTCAAGTCCTTTGTGGAAAATGAGTTATAATCTGTATATGTTCTGCCCATATCCTCCCATACACTTCACATCATCTTTAGATTCCTTGTAATGTCAATATAAATGCTGTGTAAATAGTTATAATGTATTATTTTTAATGACAAATTTACATGTGTTACAGTATAGACAGGTTTTTCCTTAGCATTTTTTTTTTTTCTGCAGTTGGCCATTTGTGAATTCAGAATCCGTGGCTGTGGAAGGTTTTTTTTTTTTTGAGACAAGGTCTCGCTTTTGTAGTTCAGGCTGGCCCTGAGCTCACTATGTAGCCCAGGCAAGCCTCGAATATTTTTAAATAGAATTTAGGGGGAGAAAACATGTGCGTGCCTACCATGTGCACCTTTGTTCAGTGTTTTGTGTATGTTTATCTAACTTAGTTATCTAATCTGTGAGAAAGATAATTTTCCACTTTATGTATAAAGATACTCAAATACAGAGGTTACAGAACCTGCCCAAGAGCAGCAGGGTGATCAGTACGCAGTGGAGATGGCATTTGAATGCAGGTCTGTTATCTAAGTAATTCTGCTATATCATTGATTGTCAAGTATTTTTGCTGATAGAGGAATATTCTCAGGAAAGTTTTACATAGAACCTTGTCAGCTAAATTTTATAAAAGTAATTCTATTTAATATGCATTAATGAACTTTTTAATGAGCAATTTTAAATTTATAGAAAGATTGATGAAGGATAGGGAGTACCCAAATACCTCTTCTCCCCTACAGTTTTCTGTGTTAACCATCGTGTATTTAGCGTAGAAAATTTGTTAAGATGATGAACTGATATTGATACATTACTAACTAATGTCTATATTTTATATTAGGATTAACTCTTTGTCATATACCTCATGGGGCTTGCCAAATAATGCCATAAATTCTCCATTATAGTATACAGTTTAATAACCCTGTTACCCTAATCATGTTATTATGGGTTATACTACAGACCCAGCCTGTGCCTTGCTCTGCAGCGCAGACTCCTAAATTCTTCCAAAGTGTCTGTTTCCATTTACATTCCATCAGCAGTTGACATGAGTTTTATTGGTTCACTTTCTCATCAGATCATGCCAGCTACTCTAGTAGGAATGTAGTGGTAATTTTGTTGTTTTAATTAACAGTTTCCTAATGATTTGTGATGTAGTGTATCTTTTATATACGTATTTTCTATCTCTGTTTTCTCTGTTAGGCATCTTAAGAGTTTATGCTTGTTCTTTTGAAGACACTTAATTTCTTCCTATTGTGTTTTGAGAGGTTTTGGTATATTTTAGATATGAGTTAAAGGTAATGTGCTTGTTAAAAAATTTTTTCCACTGTGTGGCTGTGTTCAGAGGAGATTTTGTTTACAGAGGTTTGTCTGAAATTTTTCTCTTTAATGAATTAGAGTTGATAATATTTCTGGAAACTCCTTGTCAAACTCAGGGTTACCTAGATTTTTTTCTTTTGTTGCTTTTCATATTTTCTTACCTTTCTATTTTTAATTACAGTTTTGTGTTTTATATTTAGGTCTGTGACCTGTTTTAATCTTATTTTTGTGAAAGGTGGAAGACTTATATTTTTACTGGTTTTCAGGGTTTTCTGTGGAAGGGCGTGACATACTGTTGGTTCAGCACCGTTTGTTGAAAAAAAATTGAATTTTTTTGTTGTTGTTCTTTGGAGACTGAATCTCAGTGTGGTTCATTCAGGCTGGCCCTGAACTCATTATGTAGCCTAAGCTAGCCTTCTACTTGTAGCAATCCTCCTGCTTCTGCCTCACCAGTGCTGGGATTACAGCTGTGCACCACCATACCTGGCTCATTTTTTGAAAAAAATTACTCTTTCTCCACTGAATTGCCCTTGTTTCATTTTCAAAGATAATTGACTATATGTCTGTGTTTTTTGGAGTGTATTACATTGTACTCCATTGGCAGGTTTTTATGCATTATCTTACTGACTTGAACACTGAAGCTTCTTAGTAAGTCTTGGAGTTGTAGTAGGATCAGTCCTGTGATTTTATTCTTCAGTATGATATGTTTTGGACCTTTAGCCTTTTGCAGGTAGGTGTACAAATCTGTTTGTATCCACCAAAAATGCTGAAATTTTTATTAGGATTGTCTTGAATCTACAGATTAGTTTGGGGAGAATTGACCTCTTAATTTTGATGCTTTCTATTCATGAAGATGAAATATTTCTCTATTTAAAAAATTTAAATTTTTGTCAGTAATTAAAAACATTTTTTTCCTCAGATCTTATATGGGCTTATGTTTTATTAGATTTATACCTGAGTTTCGTATTTTGTGGTTTAAAAATAGTGTTGTTTTATTTTATTATTATTTTTTTGAGACAGGGTCTCATGAATCAGTTCAAACTGGCCTTGACCTCATCCTGTAATGTACACTGGCCACGAGCTCGTAGCAATCTGCTTGACTCAGCTTCTGAGTGCTGGGATTACAGGTGTGCATCACCATGCCAAGCCAGTGTTGTTTTAAATATCAGTTTCATTTCAGTTGTCCACTGCTAGTATATAGGAACACCCTAAAACTGTATTTGAATTCTGTGTTTGCAACCTTGCTCCAGTAACTTATTTAGTTGCAGAAGGTGTTTTTTTTGTTTGATTCCTAGGAATTTTCAACATACATAATTATATATACTGAATTTGTCAGGGGAAAGTTGCCCATAATACTTACCCTTTTAATGCCTATAGCATCACTAGTTGAAACTACTCTCTCAATTGTGTTGTTGGTTTTTTGTGGCTGTTTCTGCTGGTACCTGACTGATCTTTATCAGTTTTGTTGCTGAAGAATTGAATTTTGGTTTTGTTGATTTCACTGTATTTTTCTATTTTCAGTTCCATTGATTTCTGGTTTTAATATTTTTTTCTTCAGGTTAATAGTGCTCTTCTGTCTCTGGTTTTCCTTTTTTTTTTAGTACGACTGGTCAAACTTAGGACCTTGCACTTGCAAGGTAGGTGCCAGAACCATTGAGCTAAATCCCAAGCCCAGTCTGTAGTTTTCCTAAGGTAGAAGTTTAGATTATTAATTTTGAGCCTTTCTTTTCTGATAATGATTCAGTGCTACAAATTTCCCTCTAAGCACTATTTTTGCTGCATCCCCCAATTTTGATAAATTGTATTTTCTTTTCAAGTTGAAGTATTATTCATTTTTCTTAAAATTACTTCTGTGACTTTAGAAACATTAAGTAATGTGTTGTTGAATTTCCAAGAATTTGGGTCTTCAACTGTTTACTTGGTATGTGTTACTACTGCTGTTTAGTTTTGTTTGTGGTCTGAAAGCATGATTTTATCCTTTTGCATATGTTACTAGGTGCTTTTATTGTGCAGCTTATGGTCTGACTTGGTGAATGTTCCATGTGAGCTTGAGAGGATTATGTGTTTTAATATTGCTGAATTTGGCAATTGTGTCCTTATTGATTTTCTACCTGCTAGATTTGTCAGCTAACAGGTGATGAGTATTTAAATCTTTAACTGTAATAGTGGATTTGTCTGTTTCTCCTTATTTTTTATCAATATTTGTCTGATTTTTTTTGTTAGGCACATTTTAAGGATAGTTATAGGTCCTTTGATATTTGGCCTTTTTAGCATTAGTTAATAGTCCTTCTTATCTTTGATAATTTTCCGTGTTCTAACATCTGCCTTTCAGTTAGAGTTGGCATGGTTTATTTGACTTTTCTTCCTCTACCTTTTTTTTTTTTGTGTGTGTGTGTGGTATATCAGGAATTGAACTTGAGCCCTGTGCTTCCAAGGTAGGTGTGGTACACTTGAGCTAAATCCCTGGCCCTCTTCCTCTATTTTTTATCTGTGTGTTTTGTATTTAAAATTGATTTCTTAGCCAAGTATGATGGCATACATTTGTAATCCTTGCTTTCTGTAGGCTGAGACAGGAGGACTTGCAAATTTCAAGGCCAGGGTGGTGCCATATAGTAAGTTCAAGGCTAGCCTGTACTACATACACAGTGAGACACTGCCTCAACCCCTCCAATAAAAGTCAGTTTTTAAAATTATTAGTATATGTTTGCAATGCATAATAATTATATTCATCTTGGGAATTTGGTAATACACATATCACATCTTGATCATTTATAGTAAATTTTTTTATAGACAACATATTTGGAAGTTGTTTTTGATCTCCTTAATTCTTTTAGTTGCAGTATTTAAATTTCACAGTTAAAGTGATTACTGATATAGTTGGATAATATCTTGTTTTTAACTTGTCTTTGCCCTTGATTCAAAAGTTTATTTTGACTTCCTGCTTTTTTGATATTGAGCATTTTATAAAATTCTATTTTATCTTTTCTCAGCATACCAATTATAACTTAAAATTTGTTTTTGTCCTAGGATTTGCAATAAAAACTTATGACTAATCTTTCTATGAACACTGTACAGTTTCATAGGTAGTGCAGTTCCTTTGCAACAACATTCCCAGTTTCTCTGTCATCCCTTAACATTATTCTTTATTTCACTTTATAGTGAGCTACAGTTATTCCTATTATTGCTATCAGTATTTTAAGATATTTATGTGTTAGATGAGTTAAAATTTTTAAAATAAAATTTCATTTACCATCCTTTGTTTCCTTTGTGCAGTTCGAAGACCTATATAATGTTACTTGTCTCAGAACTTCTTGTACATTTTAAGACAGTTCTATTAGTGACAAATTACCTACTTTCTTTTTCTTTTTTGTTGTCTGAGAAAGTCTTATTTCTCTTAGCAGGAATATTTTTGCTGGGCACAGAATTGTAGGTTGTTTTTTTTTTCTTTTAATACTTTTGTATATGTCACTACAGTCACCTTGTTTGCATAACTCCTAAAGAATTACCTGATGTGATTCTTATCCTTGTTCCACTGAAGGAAAAGTTCCATTCTTCCACCATCTATGCCTTCTTTCAAGATTGATTTTTTTTTTTCCTTCAATTTGAATATGACAGACCTAATGGTAGATTTTGGGTATTTACCTTATTTTATGTTCTCTCAGCTTCTTGTATTTATGATTTGGTGTCTCATATAAATGTTGAGAAATTGTCAGGCATTATTTCTTGAAATATTGTTTCTTCCTTCTCTTGGATTTTCATTATGAATAGGCTAAACTTTTAAAAATTATTTCAGTTTTGGAATATTCCATTTTTTGTTTTTTCCCCTTTGCTTTTAAATTTAGGAAGTTTACACTGATGTATATTTAAAGCGATTGAGCTTTCTTAGGCCACAGAAAGTACTGATGGTCCTAAAATGTGTTTTTCATTTCTAGCATATTTTTTATTCTTTATTGCTTTTCATATATCAGCTTTCATTATCCATCGGCTCTTACATGATTTCCTCTCTTACCAATAAAGCATACAATTCTTTAAAATAATTGGTCTAATGGTTGCAGTATAACCTGCCATATCTGAAGCTAATTCTGATACCTGCTTTATATCTTCAGACTTTTTTTTTTACCTTGTCACATAGCATGCCTTACTTTTTTTTTTTTTGTTCTTTTCCACTAGATAAAATGAACTGAAACTAAGATCAGTAGGGTTTTAATATGAAGTTTTATGTTAATTTGGTCCAGGTTAGCCTGTTTACTATTTGCTGAAAATACAATAGGCAGAAGTTTGCTCCAGTATCCTTGTTTTTGTCTGTTCTTGGCTTTTCCTAGAAGCTTCTTTTAAAATAGAATCTGAAGCTAGGCGTGATGGTCCATACCTGCAATCCCAGCATTTAGGAGATTGAGGCAGGAGGAAGACTGAGACAGGAGGATCACCACAAATTTGAGGAAAGCCTGGACTATAGTGAGACCCTGTCTCAAAAAACCCCAAATAACTGGCAAGCTGGGTGAATGGAGGGATACGAGGATGGATGGATAAATAGCAAGAAAGTGAATGAATGAATTTGAGCCTTGCCATTCTATAAAGTGCAACTGCCTGTTACGGGAGTGCTGTGGTTGATGGCAAGGTATAATTGGTGAGGAGACATTCATGGTGACTAGGTCTTAGGCCGTTAGTGCTGTAGTGCCTTGGGCTTTCACCTTCACAAATAGCTCTCATCTTTCCTCTTAGGTGAAACAGGAAAGCTGGGGGATTCTGGAGGTGAATGTTTCCTTCCTTTTATTTACTTAGGCTTTGGTTGAACCCATGTTGGTTAACTTCTAATTTTCTTTTAGGACAATCTGTCTTTGGTTAAGGAGAATGAGAAGCTGCGGGACTTTTGTTTGCCAGAGGTTTTATTTATGCTAATCTACACTCTAGCAATTAATCAGTTACCTGTTAGGTTTTTAGTTTTTGTCCTGCGTGTAAGGTTAAGTAGGGGTTTTTGCTTCAAGTCAGCTGTTTTCTGATTTTCCTGATTCTCCTATTTTGAGGTTGCAATTTGTCCTTTGATATCAGTACTCTGATTCTAATAGGGGTTGTTGATGACTTGTTCAGCTTCTTTTTTCTTGTGGTCAAGAGTGACAACTTTACTTGTTGAAGCAGAAAATGGAAGTCAGACTTTTTAAAATGTTTAAATTTGCCTTCACTTTCATTTGAGTCCCAGTTGATGAACTGCTAGTGCAAGGTGTTAACAGACTTAGAAGTATTTTGATCTGTTAGGAGCTGTTTTTCCTTTTCCTTGAGACAAGGTCTATCTATATACAATCCATGCTGCTCTTGAACTCACTCTATAGCTCAGGCTGGCCTCGAACTTATGATGATCCTTCTGTCTATTGAGTGCTAGGATTACAGGCTCCACCATGTCCACCTTAGAGGCATTCTAAACCATCATCATTATTTAATATGATTCATTTAATATTTATTGAGCATCTGCCTATTAACTCCATGCATATTTCTAAGTAGTTTTAGAATATAAATATGCTTGTTATCCCATTCTCTAGAGTCTGGGTTTGTCGAGTATCTTGTGAAAGGTAGTATGGCCTTAGTATATTCTCTCTCTTCTCTGTCTCTACTGGATCATTCCAGTGAGTCCTAATTATGCTTCGATATATTGCCGTAAGAAGAAAGAACCACCTTGACCTTTTCTCTGTAACTGCTACAATCTCTGCTTTTTCCTTGATTTGTACTAGTATAAGACAACTTAATTCTCATTTTTTTCCCATAGCCCTACCCACCCTACCACCCCCCTATATACATAAAATTTGTTTCCTTTCTTTTTTGTTATAGTTCATTATTTTTCCCCCTTCACCTCTATATGCCCTTTCTTATTTGACCTCTTAGCAGAATTCATTGTAGTTGAACATGTCTGCCCTCTGAAAGTATCCCTTTCTTCATGTCTAGGCTCTTCTGCTCAGCCGTTACTTTACTGTTTCTCATCTTTAATCCAACCATGATTGTACTTCAGAGCTCAGTTCTTGACTTTATCTCCTAATTTTTCCCTTCATGCATAATATCTCATAATACTTTTTTTTTTGAAACAGGGTCTCG
>PVIR01024346.1:0-26025 GCA_004026965.1 Petromus typicus | reverse complement strand
CTTCATTCAGTATTTAATCAGTTGTTAACAAACCAACATAACTGGCTAAATTCCAGGAAAATAATACTTCATGTCAGGTTGAGTAAGATCTCTTACTTGTAGAAGGTTTTAGTTTTTACTATAAAACATTAAAAATTGATCAAATTGGTTTAAATAAGATTAAAATGGAAAGCATTAACATCCTTCCATTATGTAGTCTCCTCACCCTGGAAGATTCTTTATCTAATCACTTAATTGATTTTTATCATTATAAATGCTTTTCTGTCACTTATTGGTAATTTCTTTCAAAATTCTTACAAGATTTTAACTAGTTCTTTTATAATTTTAAGATACAATAAAATATCAATTTTAAATTTTCATCTAAGAATGGTCTGTGCATGAAGTGTAGATATAGAATTTTTATGTTAATTTTATATTTAATTACTTTTAACTATTAATTCCTTAATTTCCCTTAATTTTGTATTTACATACAACAAAAAATGGAAGTAATTTCTGGTTATATTGATTCCTTTCTGGGTGTTTGCTTTTATTTATTTTCCTGACGATACTGCCTTCAACATAACGTCTAGCAGAAGTTGTCAAATGAGAAATTCTGTCTCAGTCTTTCTTTCAATGTGGAAACACAAAATACGAGGTTTGCTTTAGAATTCTGTTAAGTCTTACATATGGATAAAAAACAATTTCCTCCCACTTCTAATTTAGTAAAAATTGTTTTCAGTGCTTACTTTTAAATTAGGAAAAAGTTTCAATTTTTTTAACTGTTCTTCTTTTACTAAGACTATTTCTATTTTTCCAGAAATCAATGTGCTAAATTGTGTTACATAGACAAATTTTGTTATGATACAGTCTCCCTAAAATACTTATCATAATTTGGATTAGAATACATGCTTTTTCTTTGAAAAGGAAAGTTGCCCGTAAATTTTGTTTCTTGTGATGGTATTTCAGATTTAAGCACCAAAACTTAGTTTTCTCAGAAAATTATTTGAGTTTTCCCACTTTTCATTTTCTATGAAAGAGTCTGAGTGAATTAGTATTAGTATATTTTGGAGTGGATATAGAATTCCCAAATAGATGTTTGTCACTATAAAAATTGGGGGAAAATATTAAACTAGGAGATCAATTTTCTTAATAGTTATGTTACTAAGAAAATTTTTTTGTTTTTCTAAATATTGTCTATGTTTTTCTGTACATGTGAATTTTAGTTATATTTTTATAGATTGATGTTAAATTACACTATATGTTCATATTCAATATTTTATTTCTAAATATGATGCATTTTAGCCATAGATTTTAGTATTTTGATTTTGTCTTTTTTCATGATAAAATGTATTAATGATTATCAGTGATTTTACTAGAATTAGTTTTATTTTATCTATCTCATCATGTTTTTTAAAAGAATTTTTAGCATATTCTTTCCTATGTAGTCAATTTTGCTTCTTCTTCTAATTTTGTCAGGCCATACAAACTTCATGGCAGCTCTATTCATTTAAATTTACATAACGTGTTGGAAGAATATATAAGATGGCTATCTGTCTCTAAAGATAGTTTTAAATCAAGCCCACAATTCTGATAAGTAATATGTTCAATTATAGATACTTTCTACTTTCTCTTTTCCTCTCATCCATAAACTACAGGTTGCTGAGGTGGTTCTTTCTGAAGTGAGGAGCTCGAGGTGCGACGGGCCCATCACTCTCGGGATGAGCACGTGGCGCTCTGTGCATCATTAGAAACTGAAAGGGAGAATAAAGAGCTTTGCTTGAGAACGGAAGTCTTTTTCTCATTTTTTTCTTTTCCCTCCCCCCAGTTCCCTTTTCCATTTGAACAATTCCTTCCTATTTCACATTATCTGTTATACATTTTGGTCCTTACTTACACTTTTAGTTTCTCACAGCAGAGGGAATGTGATATTTATACATATGTGTCTGAAGTTTTTCACTTATAGACTCAAGGTACATCTATTTAGCTGTAAATATCTAAATGTATCTTCCTTCCACACACCTAGAATCCCAGCACTCAGGAGGCGGGGGCAGGAGGATTGCCCAGAGTTCAAGGCTAGCCTGGGCTATGCAGTGAGTACGCGGCCAGCATGAACTACAAAGTGAGACCTTGTCTCAAACAAATTAAATCAATAAATAAATGGTGAGCTAAATTATCATATGTGACAATTTCCTAAGATCATATCTTTTTATCCATTCATCCTTTGATGTGTATGTTTATTGTTTCCAAGACAGCTATTACAAACTATCACTCTAAACATGTGCAGACATGTGGATAAAAGGAACCCTTCTCCACTGATGGTGGGAATGCAGACTAGGAAGAGCATTAAATAATGCTTTTTATGTATCTTAAAAAAATAAATCAAAGAATCTAGCAGTACTGGTTTATGTCTTTAGTTCTTGGTACTCAGGAAGCTGAAACAAGAAGGTCACAAGTTTGAGTCCAGCTCGGGCAACTTAGTGAGACTCTATCTCAAAAGAACAAAATGAAATGAGCTAAGAATGTAGTGCACTGGCACAGTGTCTGTCATTCCAGTAGTATGATGGCCAATGAAAATAAAAATAAAAGGAAGGTAATTGTGGGGAAAATGTGCTTCGGCCCAAGGGGCACGAGTACCTACTATAGCAATTGCATTACTAACTGGAGGAAAAATAAATATTACCTTTCCTCTTCTTTCTAGTTTTATTTTAAGAATCGATGTGGGGACAGTGAAGGGGGGTAGAGAATTTGTCTGTAAAATACACACTTACCTGTATCATTGGTAATTTCATTCTCTGGACAAGCGGTGCAATCGGAACAGCAGGCCGCCTTTCCCTCCTGAGGGGATTTCCTGAATCCAGGATGACAGCTCTCAGTGCATACAGAGTGGGGGGCCTGAGAAAAATCACATACCTTCCTAACTAATTGACTGTTACTTAATGCTTCATAACTAATGCAGTAAACTTAACATAAATTTATATAAACTAAATTAGTTGACTAAATGTTATAGCTAATGATAAACAGCATATAAACATCTATACAATTGTTAAGTAATTTTTAAATTTTCCATGCACCAGAAAAGTGGGTAAATTTTCAAAAACTTTTTTCATTAAAAGATGCAACCCAAATGCCCATCAACTGGAGAATCAGATAAAGAAGACATGGTTTTTTAATAAAATAGAGTGTTACTCTGCCATAAAGAATGATGTCAGGGTCATTTATACTCAAATGGATGTACTCATAAGTGAAATAAATAGGTCATAGATGTGTAAATATATATTTTCTCTGGTAGATGTAAGACCTTAACATGTACATGAGTTTTAGGATCATGATAGATATTGTGAAATAGAAGATATTCAAAGGGAAAAGTGTAGGCATGAGTAATGAGAGGTAAGAAAAAATATGATGATAAAAAAAGAAAGCATATGTATATAGGGGTTGGGAGGGTTAAAGGGTGGGTAGGATAATGGCTAAAAATGAGATTTAACTCATGTCATATATTAGTACAAATTCTCAATGTTGAGTGTGATTGTGCTGTGTATTTAAAATGTATCAATAAAGAATTCAATTTACAAAAAAAAAAAAAGTAAACTAGAGTTTTACCTATAATCCTATAATCCCAGCACTCAGGAGGCGGGGGCAGGAGGATTGCCCAGATTTCAAGGCTAGCCTGGGCTATACAATGAGTACGTGGCCAGCATGAACTACAAAGTGAGACCTTGTCCCAAATAAACTAAATCAATAAATAAATGGTGAACTAAATTATCCTATTTGACAATTTCCTGAGCAAGCATGAAGGCACCAACCCACAAGCAGTTTCTGGTTATTTACACTTCCTGAGATGTTTTGATTAGCTTCGCATACCTCTGCACTTCTTGTGGGCCACTGGATAGTCTCTTCGGATAGAGACAATGGTTTCCCATGAGCTACGTGAGGGAAAAACTCCCCTACTTTCACTTTAAGCCTTAGTCCTTCAGGAAAGTTCCAGAAGTTCAGAATGTCATACTCTGCATCCACTTTTCTTTTCTTGTCTAAATGCACTTGTTCTCCAGCAGGATTGGTAAACTGGATGTTCTTCAGAAAATGTTGCAGCTGAAAGACAGACTTTCTGAGGTCAAGTGTGCTTCAGAGATAAGAGAGAAAACTAGAATTAGGAAAAAAATCATAAATCTCTTCAACTTTTTTAAATAATGGAACTTTAACACAGGCATTGAATGAAATAAAGTAAATAAAAGTCTACATAAGGCTAAAATATCATAATTTTTCCTAAAATATCAATCTGTTTATATAGAAAAGATTCCACCCAAGACCACCACAGTAGAAAGTGTAGAACTTAGAAGAAATTCAATCATGAAGTCAAAGCTTCCCACATTTTTTCCCTGACTGTTGCCAGTACAGCTTTCTCCAAACTTAGGCTGTGGATACCAAAATAAGTTGGAGAATTAAATGTAAGAAATGATTTAAAATATCCTCTGCAGTGTTTACTACATTTGTGTACATAAAGATATACACTTTTTCTCTTTTCTAAAAAGACCATCGGAAATGTTTATATTTTTGTCTTATTGGGCTGGGGATTTAGCTCAGTGGTTCCAGCGCCTGCCTTGCAAGGCCTGCCATGCCTTGGGCATGGTAACACATGCCCACCAGCAGTCAGAACTACAGTGTCAGGTGTGGCACCTCACGCCTGTAATTGCAGCACTTGGTAGGCAGAGGCAGGAGGACTGCTGTGAGTTCAAGGCTGAGCTCAAGACCAGCCTGAACTACAAAAGCGAGACTGTCTCAAAAAAAATCCAACTTGACGTTTGTCTTATTAAAAATAAGTGGATAGAATACTGACATCCCTTGAGTCCAAAGCAATGGTGCTGACATTTTTCTATTTACTCCTTTTCAATGGTTTATGGATTTTGATAAACTCAAGAAAAAGTTTATCTCCACAGCAAAACTACATTGCACTCCACTGTGGCTGACTAGAAGCAGCAGTGCTGGTGGGACACTAGGTAGACACAGGCTGGGCAATTCAGGGACTCAGAAGTGAGGCCGAAGGTATGAACAGAGACCCAAAGCAGGGGGCAGCCTAAAGGACTACAGTGTCAGAGGTATTTAGGGAGGAGGCTGGCTGCCCCTGGACCCTCAATGCCACCTTGGGACAGGCTCCAGCCCTCTGACAGAGCACCTAAATTCTGCAGCCAGAGCAGGGATGCTGGAATCAGCTCCTGGCCTAGTACCTACCCTCCAGTGCTTACCTGTCCTCACTCCCTTCTCATGAGGAGTGGGACCCAGGAAGAAAGATGTTTGGAGATCGGACACTAGAGAAAGTGAAAGCCAGGGTATCATCAGACACCTTGCCTGAATTAGGAAAGAAACAAGGCACAGCCCGGTTATGGACGTGGAATAAAACTCAAGCAGCTGTGGCTCAGGGAGTTGCAGAGACGACCAGTGGATGTGATGGTGTGAGATTAAATATTCTTCCACTGTTCCCACAGGAACCAAGTAGCTGTTCCTCCAGGATTCTGTCCCCACTATTCACATATAGACAAACTTGGTGCTTGTGTAAGAAAACTTGTCCACCACTCAAAGCTGCTGAGCTCTGTGCGCCCTGAGCACTATGGTCTTTGTTGATGTGACAAAGAGTGACTGTTTCTGAGGTGCAGAGTGTCTGTTGTGGTAGAGAGATGATGAAGAGCCAAGCCAAAGAGTTACCCAGCCTGGTTGTCAGGAGCAGTGTATAAGCAATGGATGTCAACAACTGCAGGAGTTAGCACAGAGAGAAGGGACGGATCAGTTACAGCCCTTTGGAAATCAGTGGAAGACTGCTCTCGATATTGTTCTGCACTATTGAAAGAATTTCTTCATTTAACAAACACTTTTTAAAAGAACAGTTTGCTAACCACGTCAGCAGGAATGCAAGTAGAACCGAGCAGAAGACAAGAAGCAAGAACAAGACAAAGGCATAGGAGACAGTCCAGCCTCTAATGCTCCTGCACTCACTGGACAGTGAGAGAATACACTGGTCAAGCAGCAGGAGACACGTCTAGCGACCAGGGTTCTTCACAGAGGACCGGAGCTCGGCGACTGACACCTGCCACAAGTCACAACTCTGTTCATCTGTAGCACACTGGCTGAGGTTTGACTGCCACAAAGATAGGGTGGTGAGGACTCCACTTTTGTGTTTTTATGTTTTCTTCTATCTTTTCTTGTATCTGATAGTTTGTCTATGTGCAAAAGAAATAAGAACTACTATATTAAGCTACATATACGACCATCATCATAAATTATGTGTAGTAGATTCAAACACAGAGCTTCTCTGAGCATTAAATTGCTTCTGGCTTTGTCATAATTCTTTCAGTCTTCACTTAGACTTTCTACTTTCTTCATTTTTCCCAACATTTAAAAGAACTTCTCAAACACCCTCTGCACAAGTCCTCCACTCCATAAATAAAATATCAACAAAGACCTGTGTGATTTCTTTCACCTGCTGTTATCTTCTTTCTCCTTTACTTCTCTCTTAATTACCCTCTTCCCTTTCTTTTTCTTGTTTCCCCTCATTCTTTCTATCATGACCTACTCCTCAACCATATTATACTGTCATAACAAATATTGAAAAAAGTGTGAAACTTTTTATAAATTAAATGATTGATACATGGTTGGCTCTGGAGGTGCTGATATAGACGGTAATGGCTCTCTCTCTGAAACTCAACACCCTGGTGATAATGCTATGTGAGTAAGCTAAAGAAGTATAGAAATAGCAAAACAGCCAAAAGCAGCATAAAATGACAGGAAAACATGCTGAGCAAAGGGATGTTCATGGTACCTGTGGAGTTTTTCCACCCTAACTGGCCCTCCATCCAGAAAAAGGAAACAAGATGCCTCCAGAAATTCTTTAACTCTGTGGCTGGGGAGTTAGCTCAGTGGTTCCGGCACCTGTCTCGCAAGCACAAGGGCCTGGGTTCGATCCCCGGTACCATACCATATGCCACACTGGGTGTGGAGACTCAGCCTGCCAGCATTCAGTACCACATACCACAGCGCAGGGCATGGTGGCTCACACCTGTAATCCCAGCACTCGGGAGGTAGAGGCAGGAGGATTACTGAGAGTATGAAGCTTTTCTGAGCTACATAGTGAGCTCAGAACCAGCCTGAACTACAAGTGAGACCCTGTCTCAAAAAAAAAATTTAACTCACACAAGTTTATTTCATGCACAATCAAGTAGAGGAAGTTGCACGTAAATGTCTCAAAAACTAAAAGGTTATTATGTTTGACAACTTTAACAAAGAACAAGCAAATCTATAACATGTTCAATGAATTTAAAGAGGATATAAACAAAGATAAAAGATTTATTCAATAAAATATTCAAT
Source organism: Petromus typicus (assembly GCA_004026965.1). Taxonomy (NCBI): domain Eukaryota; kingdom Metazoa; phylum Chordata; class Mammalia; order Rodentia; family Petromuridae; genus Petromus; species Petromus typicus. Next base: position 18,693 of record PVIR01024346.1, on the reverse strand, counting down.
GAGTACAAAGATGACACAAAAACCTGACTGAAGTAAAAAAAGACAATATGGGGCTGAGGAGTTAGCTCAGTGGTTCCGGCGCCTGTCTTGCAAGCGCAAGGGCCCGGGTTCAATCCCCGGTAACCACATACAATACTGGGTGTGGAGACTCACGCCCAGCAACAATCAGTACCACATACCATAGTGCCGGGCGTGGTGGCTCACGCCTATAATCCTATCACTCAGGAGGCAGAGGCAGGAGGATTGCTGTGATGTGAGTTGGAGGCTGAGCTCAGGGCCAGCCTGAACTACAAAGCGGGACCCTGTCTCAAGAAACCTAAAAAAAAAAAAAAAAAAAAATGGTCACTTTGGTAAATTATTAGAGACCATAAAAAATAAAATCCATGAAAAAACCTGTTTATCAAGCATGTTGATTCATGCCTATAATCCCACACCTCAGAAGGAAAATGCAGGAGGATTACCATGGGCTTCAGGCCAGTAAGGATTCTGAAGAAATTCAAATGATCATTAATACCTACTTTGAGAATCTGTATTCTAATAAGGTGGAAAACTCATAAGAAGTGGATAAATTCCTAAGTATATATGCATTACAAAAGCTAATCAAGAAGATAAAAGACTCTAAATAATCTAATATCACTCAATAAAATTGAAAAAGTAATTTTAAAATTACCAAGAAAGAAAAGCTCAAGTCATGATGGGTTCACTGCCGAGGTCGACAAAAACTTTAGAGACAACTTACTGCCTCTACTCTCTAACTCTTTAGTGAAATTGAAAGATGAGAAGTTCTTCCAAAGCCATTCCTGAAAGCAAACATTGCTCTGGTACCAAAACTAGAGAAAGATCCAACCAAAAAAGAGAGCTGCAAATCAATCTTCTTAATGAATACAGATGTAAAATGCCTTGATGAGATACTGGAAAACTGAGTGCAGCAAATCATGAAGATGATGATACATCATGACCAAGCAGGATTTACCCCAGGGATGCAGAGATAGTTCATCATATGCACATCAGTAATTGTAATACACGAGATTAAGATAACAAAAAGATTAAAAACCACATAATAACTTCAATAGGTGCAGAAAAAGTATTTAGCAAAGGCCAACAATCATTCACCATTTTTTACAAATGCAGAGAAATTGGAATAGAAGATCTTCACATCAATCTGATAAAAACCATCTCTGACATACCAACAACTAACATCATATGAAAGAGTCAAAGACTGAAAGCTTCCACTCTATGATCAGAAACACGACAATGACACCTTCTATTACCTGGATCTGGAAACATCAGCCAGAGCAATTAGGCAAGAGGAAGAAGTAAAAGGAATATTGATAGAAAAGAAAAATGACAAATCATCATTTGCAGATAATATGATTCTCTACAAAGATGACACCAAAAATTCAACCAAAGAATGCTACAATTAATAATCAGATTTGTCAGTGTAGTAGGATGAAAAGCCAAAACTCAAAAATCAACAGCATTCCTGTATGTGAATAAGAAACTCAGATTGGACAGCACCACTGAATGCCATTCAGGGCTTCAACCTCTGCGCTACTTGGACTGCACCAGAGGCCTGTGGAAACAAACTGGGCAAGCAGGGTATGGTGGGGTTCCATGGCAGGTGCCAGCTGGAAAGGTCATTGGTACCACTGAATGCCATATGGGCCTGCAAATTCCCTACCAACTGGACTGTGCGAGAGGCCCATGGAAAGTCTAGGCAGCATGGCATGGCAGGGTCATGCCCTAGGTCCCTGTGGAAAGAGTTACAGGCACCACTGAACACCACTCAGGCCTGCAACTTTGCTGTCACCTGGACTGTGCCAGAAGCCTACTGAAACAGACTGAGCAAGTAGGGCAAGGCGGGATCACACAGTGGATCATGGCAAGAAGGCCCAGGGTACCATCAACAAGCACTAGGGCCTGCAGCCTTTTTGTGACCAGGGTGTGGCCAGAAGGTCTTGGAATATCTATTTTCTTCTGGGTCAGATTGGACATGACTGTTGCAAGGGATACAGCCTGAAGGGACACCACCTACTGCTCTGTGGACTGTGAATAAGCGCAGCAGTGGTTCTAGGACCTACACAAAGGCCCTCAGTGAGTTCCTCTGCCCAGTACACAATGTCAAAAAAAATCACAGACCTAATGGCAGAAAACTTCACAGGAAAAGGAAAAAAATAGACATACAGATGAAGAATACAGGACTAATGAACCTAATGGCCCTGATTATATATACATATAATTTATACCTAGACATATAATTATCAAGATTCCAGATAGTCAACAACAAAAAAAATGGAATACTGAAAGCAGTCAGAGAAAAGAAAAAAAATAGACAGATAAAATGGACAAAATATCAATAAGGAAATAATTGAACTAAACCAAACTTCTGTACAAATGTACTTAATAGATACCTGCAGAGTATCTCATCTCACAAAGTCAGATTACAAAAAAAGAGAACTCCAGGCTAATCTCCCTAATGAACACTGATGCAAAAATCCTCAGTAAGATACTCAAAAACAATACAGAGAATCAAGAAAATCACACCCCAAACAAGTTGGATTCACCCCTAGGATGCAAGGATAGTTCAACATATGTAAATCAATAAATGTAATATACTGTATTAACAGACACAAGGATTTAAAATATATATATATGATTAGGGCTGTGGATTTAGCTTAGTGGTCCTGCAGCCTGCCTTGCAAGGACAAAGGCCTGGGTTTGATCATATACAACAATGTAATCACATACAACAATGCCAGGCATGGTGACTCTCACCCACCAGTGATCAGTACCACATACTACAGTGCTGGGGAGGTGGCTCACACCTGTAATCCCCACATTTGGGAGGCAGAGGCAGGAGGACTGCTTTAAGTTCGTGCCTTGCCTGTGCTATACAATAAGCCCAGGGCCAGCCTGAACTACAAAGCAAGACACTGTCTCAAAAAGAAAACTAACCCAAAAACAAAAAACAAAACAAAACATATGGTTATCTCAATAGATGTAGAAAAAGCATTCAACAAAGCCCAACACCCCTCCATGATTAAAACCCTACAGAAAACTGGAATAGATGGACTTTATCTCAACTTAATAAAAGCTATGTAGGAGAAACCAACAGCCAGCTCATTCTAAATGGTCAAAACCTGAAACCTTTCACACTGAGATCAGGACAAGACAAGGATGTCCACTCTCCTCACTCCTGTTCAATACAGTGGTGGAAACATCAGCCACAGCAATTAGACAAGAGAAACAAATAAAAGGAATAATGATAGGAAAGGAAGAAGTTAAACTGTCATTACATGCCTGTCACATGATACTCTATACAGAAGATCCTAGAAATTGAACCAAAGGACTGCTAGACTTAATCACCAAATTTAGTAATGTAGCCGGATACAAGGTCAATGCTCAAAAATGAATAGCCTTTTTATATAAAAATAACATACTCTTTAACAGACAAATTGGGAAGTAAATCCCTTTAACAATAGTGTCCCCAAAAAGTGAACTATCTAGGAATCAACCTAACAAAAGAGGTGAAAGACTCTTTCTCTGAAAACTACATCATTCTGAGAAAGGAGATTGCACAGGATATCAGAAAATGCAAAGACATCCTTTGTCCCTGGGTAAGAAGAATATTGTCAGATAGACTCTCACAACTACTAAACAGATTCAATGCAATCCCAATTGAAATCCCAACAATATATTTCACAGATCTAGAGAAAATAATATGAAAATTCACCTGGAACCACAAAAGGCCTAGAAGCTATTCTAGGCAACAAGGGCATGACAGGGGTATGAGGATCCCCAATTTGAAACTATACTAAAAGCTACTGTGATAAAAACTGCATGACTGGCAAAATAACAGTCCTGTAGACCAGTGGAATAAATTAGAAGACCCAGAAACAACTCCAGATGTACTCAGCCATCTCGTCTTTGATACAAACGCCAGAAACCCTCAATGGAGGACAGGCAGCCTCTTTAACAAATGGTGCTGAAGTAACTGAGCTTTAAACTGCCGAAGACTAAAGCTACACCTATCCCTTTCATCATGTACCAAGCTGAAATCAAAGTGGATTAGAGACCTAAATATTAAAACAGACACTAAACCTACTGGAAAACAAGTTAGGTAAAAGTCTTGGAGACACCGGTGCATGGAAAGACTTTTTTTTTTTAGGTTTTTTGAGACAGGGTCTCGCTTTGTGGTTCAGGCTGGCCCTGAGCTCAGCCTCCAACTCACATCACAGCAATCCTCCTGCCTCTGCCTCCCAAGTGCTGGGATGACAGGCGTGAGCCACCACGCCCGGCACTGTGGTATGTGGTACTGGTTGCTGCTGGGCATGAGTCTCCACACCCAGTATGGTATGTGGTTACCGGGGATCAAACCCAGGCCCTTGTGCTTGCAAGACAGGTGCCGGAACCACTGAGCTAAATCCCCGGCCCTGGAAAGACATTATTAATAAAACCTCTATAGAACAAGAACTAGAAGAATGAATCAACAAATGTAATCTGGTCTTATTAAAAAGCTTCTGCACTTAAAAGAAACCAACAGCAGAGTGAAAGGACAGCCAACAATTTGAGAAAAACCATTTTACCAGGTGTTTCTCAGACAAAGGGCTACTATCTAGAATATATGAAAAAGTTTAAAAAATTAGCCCATCCAAATTTAAAGACCCAATTCAAAAATGGGCATTTGAAATAAATAGACACTTTTTTAGAAGAAGAAGTAAAAGCAGCTAAGGGATATATGAAGAAATGTTCAACATTTCTAGTCACTCAAGAGATGCAAACAAAAACAATACTGATATTCCATCTCACTCCACAAAGAATGGCTCCTATCTCAAAATTAATCTGCAACAAATATTGGTGAGGCTGTGAGGAGAAAGGAATCCCTCTCCACTGTTGTTTGTAATATAGAATCATTCTATATTGTATTGTTCTAGTGTAATCACTGTGGAGATCAGTGCGGAGAGTGCTCAAAAACTTAGGATTAGCAGTTCCATTTGACCGTGCCATTCCCCTGTTAGGTATATACATGAAAGAATTAAAAAGATTCATATACCAACATATGTGCACCCATGTTCATAGCAGCCCAGTTTGTAATAGCTAAATCTTGGGGAAAACCCAAATGCCCCCACCTGGAGACTAAATCAAGAAGATGTTGGGGGGGTTATATAAAATTGAGTATTCTTCTGCCCTGAGGAATGATAAGTTTGAGTCATTTATACTCAAATGGACATACTTTGAGGACAAATAAATAGGTCATAGTTGTGTAAATATGGTATCTTTTCTCTGGTATATAACGTGGGGAAAAATGTAATAGTAAAAAAAAGGAAACAAAACTTATGTATATACAGGGAGAGAGGGGTTGTAGAGTGGGCAGGGGAATAGGAAAAATGAGAATTAAGTCATGGCATACACCAGTACAAATTATCAGTGTCAGCTGTAATCGTGATGTGTATATAAAATGTACCAATAAAATCAATTAATTAAAAAAGAAAATAAGAAGTAAATGAGGAAAGAAAACATTTCAAAATCACATTAAGATAATTGATATACTCCAGAATCAATCCAACAAAGGAAGTGAAAGACCTATGATTTGAAAATATTTTCAAATCACAGCAAAAAAAAGACAAAAAATATTACACAAACACATGAAGATTAAAAATCTTAATTAATGGGTCACAGAAGAAATTACATATTCTTAAAAGAATATGACAATGGCACCACAACATAACACAAAGAAAATGTGGCTTACAGACACTATGTTGTACTGCTCAGCCATTAAGAATTGATTTGAGTCATTTGCACGAAAATAGGTGAATCTTGCACTCATAATGCTAGGTGAACCATTCAGACACATAAGGTTAAACATCAGAGAGTTTCACAAACACACACACATTCAAGTATTTATGTGAGTGAAATAAAAGAATGAAATAAAAAAGTAAGAAACAGAGACACACTCTCTGGATATAGGCAGCCAATCTGAGGAAAATGGCAGAAGGGTGGGAGAGTGAGAAGGATTCCAAAGTTTGAAAACTAATATTTATATTAATTATATTAATAGAAATTTTTATTAATATTTATATTCTCCAGGAGAAACATATACTAATTTTAAATATTCATGTTTTTGGAAAAGCACGTCACCTAGCTGCTTGAGACACGTGAAGGAACCCGGGAGACAGTGCGCTGAAGGCAGCGGGTGCCGTCCAGGGGCAGACGTTACCTGCCAGGCGGAGAAGGGCATCCTCTCCCCGCCCCGCGCCGGCTGCGTCTGTGCCTGCCGAAGAAGCATCTCGTGGAGAGCGTGCGCCACGGCGTACACGGCATTGTATATGTTGTAAGTCACGTCACTCACGGCCAGGTCAAAACGATCCACAGGCAACTGTGCTAAGGAGGAATTGTGTACACAGTTCTCCAACACACAGTCAGAATCAGATACGGAACACTGGAAGTTTGTGTACCAATATAGAGCAAGTTCTGGGTAACTGGAAGGGTTGATTGTGTGAATAAAACTTTTAAAACCAGGAATCTCCTCATGGTGATTTGAAAAAATGAGAGTCCCATGGAATGAGTCAAGTATGAAATTTCTCCCAGTCGTGTCAGCATGCCATTGTGAATTTGTGACCCAGACCATCCATGTAACTAAATGTAAATCTATATTAAAGTTTAAGTCATTTAGATTATCAGTATCATAATAAAGGATAGCAACATTTACTGATGATTTTCCCCTGGTCATAAAATCATGTTCCTGTGGACTTGAAAGATATGAAACAAAAGCACTTGAGATAATTTTCACAAATGCCGCACAGATTCTGTTCTTGTCCATCTCTGCTCTCACATCTGATAGAAACTGAAGACCCTTTGGACTTTCAGTTATGACCAGTCCCACCCAGGTCCAGCTAAAATGAAGCATCAACGAGACCATGCCAAGGGCCAAAAACGTGTCCTTTGGAGCCATTTGATAGACAGAAGGAAACTGGTTATGGTCACTCAGGATTGGATCAAAAGAGCCAAAGGTTAGCTGTGAAGAAAATTGGAAGTGATGTGAAGACAGTTGACTGAGAGCAGTCTCAAACGTGAAGGCCGTGCACAGGAAGGGGACACTTGTTCTCCCACCTGTGGAATCATCTCTCGGAGAGCTTTATTTTTTAAAATGATTCACCGGATTATGAGTTTCAGGTAGCTTGTTTTCTGCTTTCCCTCCTCGCTGCTGCAGACAAGACTGAGTGACCCACTCATCTTGGTGTATTTAATCATTGAGACTTTACACTTTGAGTGAATCATAAAATATTCTCCTTTCACTGCTTAGAAACCTGAGAAGGGGAAAGGAGGACACCTGACTCCCCTTCTCCCATCCCCCCTCACCTGTGGAAATCTGTAGAGCTCCAGCAGGGGTCCACTCTGAGCAGCTGTTGTCCATGAGGTTCCTGTGAGTAAAGCTATAGACTTGCTGTCTCTCCCACAGATGTAATTAGGAATTTCATGCTGTCCTGTGTGCAAAGTGAAGATATTCTGCAATATATTCCCATGACTGTGCAGGGAATTATGGGACTCATATCCTAGAGAAACATTGGGTAAAAGATGAGGACTCCTGTTGATCTCATCAATGGCAAAAAGGAAGGCAAGCACAGTTTGGTAGCTGTTGGATTTAAGCCTGCATAGAAAGCACAGATGTTCTTCGTTGAAAGACTGTCCTTATGTTCCAGTTCAGTACAGTACCACTTACAAACTCGATGCTTGTGTTTGTCCCCAAACTGATATATAAAAATGCTGAAGGTGACTATGTTGGCATTAGAATATTGATTTTTAGGAAGTAAGTAGTACTAGATGAGGTCATGAGGGTGAATTTCTCATAAATGACATTCACGTCCTTGCAGGAGACCCGAAAGAGTGTTATCCTTCTTTCATATGAGGACATACATGAACACCACTCAAAAACTATGAAAAAGATCCTTTTAATCTGTTCCACTCCCCAAATTGTTAAATGTTAATAATTTATTTGGCATATGCAATGTGCTGTACATTTAGATAGCAGGTCAAGTTAAAATAATGTCTGAAATCAAGATGAACACCCAGCAAATTTAATCTGGGGCTGGGGGATGTGGCTCAGTGGTACAGTGCCTTCCTGGAAAGCACAAGGTCCTGAGTTCAAACCCCAGTATCAAAAAACAGAAAGAAAATGTAATTTGCTTTTGCAACATCTGCTGCAATTTCTCAGATTTCATGTCTAAAGAGAGTAACATAAATGAGGCTCTCACATCCCTAAGTTTTCCCTGAGTAGAAGAAGAGGTTCCCATTTACAAAGGAAAATGAAAAGAATGAAAAAGCAGATTATATTTAAGGTAGGATTTATAAATACAATCTGCATCATAAAGTAAAACGATTGTACATTGTTGTGTCATTAGTTGTTTCATGGGTCTCCATGATATTTACATGTATATTTCCTAGAAGGGAAATACAAATGAAGAGGCAGAATAGTGTTAAGTGAAAGGTCTGGGACACTCAGGAAAATATGACATTGGTGGAATGATTACATTGTAACAGAAAGCAGGGAACCAAAACATTAACTAATATGTTAACTAAACATATAACCCTTGAGAGTTATACACCTGTCACAGAACAAGACAGAAATAAAAACGATAAGCAAACACTGAATACACAGGAAGGAATACGAGATGAGTGCAGAGATTTCCTACATCTTGACAATGCCTCAGTTCTTAACCTGCAGTCTTGGCTCCCGATGTGAGCCGCTTCTGTAGACAACGCTTGAGATCCTCCTATCAGGCAAGAATCATCAGCAGTCTTCATTTCAGTGACACTCACTTTTCCACAAGAGCGCACTTGGGATGCCCTGACACTGAAAATATCATATTTTATTATATCATTAGTTACAAAACTGATGGTTAAAAACTAAAAAGAATGTGCGTGAGAACCAGAAGCAAATTGAAGCACAAAATCTCACACAGACAAAGTCTTTATCTCTTTCCCTGCTGCAACTCCAGGCATCATGGAGCATTCCTGGTATGGAAGCCTCATATACACACTGTTTGAAAATGTAAAATAATATCTACAGTAAGAAGCTACCTGAAAAAATGAGAATCAAGTCTTGTCATATTCTGATACAAACTCTCAGTGTTGAATGTGATGAGTATTCATAATATACCAATAAATACTGGAATAAAAAGTGACCAAGAAACTACCCGAGTAGGTGAGGCAAAAATATCAAGGACAATATTATGGCTTCTGTCTAGATGTCTCCCAAGCCTCTTACAGTCATTGGTGGTGCTTTTTCGGAAGTGGCTGGGTCTACAGTATGTGATGCTGGGTTTGATTCAGGGTGCAATGCTAGGACCAAGGGCACTAGTAGCCTGGGTAAGATATAATGGACAGAAAGATCTGGGGCTGTGCCTTGTTGTTTTTCTTACCTCCTGCTCACCAGGAACTGTTTTTCCTCTGTGGTGTCTGCAATGCTACCCTGCCGTGGAGCCATCTGATTATGAATTCAAACTACTACAAACTATAAGCTTAATAAACCTCTCCTCCCTTAACATGTGAGTGTTGGGTATTTTACCTCAGCACTGAGAAAAGTAACTAAGACAGATACAAGTGATTCTATGTATAATGAAGGCAAGATTATTGCATTTAGGACTTAATGAAAAGATAATTAAGCTTCAAAGTACTGACTTCAATCCAATGGTTTCAACTGAGTTTCTAATGGACATCACTTCATGCTGTGCAGTGGTGGCTTCAGTTTGAAGAGAGGTGTGTACAGTACAGTAAGGCAGGAGGTAGTGACTTCCTCTTTCAAAAGGTGAGAAAGACAACAAAAAATTAACTATGCACAGATCTATGGAGGTGTTCAAGGTAAGACCAGAGTAGGGACACAGAAGGTGTTGTTCTTTCCACCGAGCGACACCTTCAGAATTATCCATCCTGATAATAAAGCAGAAAATGAATAAATGAAACAGACACTCACAGTATGACAATGAAGTCCTTGGCAGGCCTTACATTACTGGCACCAGTGAAATATATGGAGAGAAAAAGGGAGAAGAAAACCCCAATCACCACATCTCCATCCTTGGACACCCTGGTGCTCCTTCTGAGAAGGCAGTCTTCACTAGCTACATCATAAGCCAGAATTGGGAGCTGCAGGAGAACGATTATGCTAATCAAAGAGAACATCTTAGAAACATATGCAAAGCCTGCAGTCCAAGTGAAGGTACACTTGCAGTGTCAGCTATGCAAGTGCATTTACCACATCATGCACGTGTGTTACAGTGAAGCCAGGGGCAGAGGCTTTAATGACTTCAGTCTGGCCTGCTCCATGCTCCTAGAGGAATTTTTCATTTCCCTTACAGCTATGCACCTGGGATCTGGTGTTTGGGAGAAAAACAAAAGTCAGAAAATGTTTCAAGTTCATATTCTGCATCCCCAGGCACCATTATTTTATCCAAGTCCAAGTGTAACAAACTCTCAGAAGTTTCAACCTCTTGAAAATATTTTGTCCCAAGCCAAAGTCAATGAGCTATTGGCATGGATGTCATATGGGATGATGTGAATGGACTCAGCGGAGGAGTCAGTGTGAGGTGTTTTGAATTAACCTGAAATGGTCTGCACTCAGGCATGAACATTTAGTCCCAAAAGCTCAAGATAGGAATTAGCAGCCTTACAAATGCAAGGTTCACTGCAGCCACAGCCCCGTCCTTGTGTTGCCCATGAGTGTCTGTGTACTGGAAATGTGTGCTCAAATTCTTCCAGCTCTGCTTCCCATTGCTCCCCATTGCCTGGAACCAGCAGTTCCGCTGAGTCTGGAAATTCCAAATTAGCAAGGCTGGGTCAATACAGAAAGATGTGCATTCTTAAAGTCTAAACTTTGACCCTCTTCCTACTGTTTAGTTATCCTATTGTTTAACAGATTGTGATGATCCATTTCCATACCTACAACCTTGGCCCTATGCTACTTATACTTTTAGGACAACACAGGACTCAGTGGTAAATTATTCTCTTTATTCACCCTAAATTAAATGAATAAAACTGGAAAATATGTCATATTTTCTGTAACCCTAGATAATGTGAATGAGGGTCACACAGATCAGTCTTACAGAGCTAGACTTGAGGAGTCTTCACAATACAGATGTGATTACTCAGGATTCTGTAGTGGTTGAATATGTGCCGTTTTGCATTTGTCAAAATCTAAACTCCTTGTGCAGCACAAGGAGTGAATTTACTGCCATATGTCAATATTGGCTCATGAATTGCCATACACAAATGGGAAAAGATAAAGGAAATGAGAAAGGGAAAACATGTACCTACATTTCATTTTAATTATTATAAACTTAAAACTTAAAAATAAACTCACTAGGGCTGGAGATGTAGCTCAGTGGCAGTGCACCCGCCTAGAAAGCACAAGGTTCTGAGTTCAATTTCCAGAGGCAAAATAAATAAATAAGTGAAGAAACAAAGAAATAAATAAAGTCACTCAAGTTTAAAGGAAACACATGTACCAAATTGTCAGATGCTACCCCATGTCAGCTGAGCACTTGAACGCCAGATAGTCCTCCTAAAGATGTGCTACACATTCAAAAACTTCAAAAATTTTTATGGAAACATAACTGTGTAACATTCCAATAATAATTTTAACATTAAGCACATGTCAAAGTAACAGTACATTGAATCTATTGGTGTACTGCAATATATAATTGACTTCAAAATGAAGGACTTGTGAGTCTGGTAATGGACACTGCAAGACCTTGTTATCCTCCTGCCTCAGCCTCCCAAGTAGCTGAGGTTACAACCATGGCCACTATATCTAATTTACTTGTTTGGTTTTTATTAATTTCTTTACTGTTATGGAATGTCTCTGTACCTAGGAATATTCTTTGTTGTGTCTTTTTCTGGCATATAAGTTAATTTCCTAACTTCCCCAATGTATGTGGTTAGTTTTACATTTACTAGTCCTGTGTCTGAATCTCAGAAAGAAACAGAAAAATGAAGGGAAAAGTAAGTGACTTTCCAGGTGAGTGGCCCATGCTTCCAACTCCAGCTAGATGGGAGGCTGAAGGAGGAGGTTGCTTAAGAGGAGTCTGAGGGTTTTACTGAGATTGTACTTCTAAATAAAATAGAGAGGGGCTGAGGTGTAACTCAGCACCACAGATCCAAACCTTTGTACCATTAGGTAGCGTTGAGAAAGGACGAATAAAATGAAAGTGACTAGCACCTCCATTTTTCTGGAAATCACACTGATGGAAAGCACAGGCTTTCTCCCAATGGGAGGAGGGGCAGCAAATACAACCACTCATCCGTAACAATTAGGAGAGTACAGATTACCAGTCTTACAAGATAGAGTGTGTGTGTGTGTGTGTGTGTGTGGTGTTGTGTATTTTATGTGTTTTACTGAGGACCATGTCTAGGGACATTAGTGATCACGGCATAACCTAAGATGACTTTTTAATTTTAATTTTTTTATTAGTTCACATTTTTAGTAGGAAATTATTACATGTACATTACACATCTTGTTCTTTTCACATCCTCCACCAGGGTGACTCTAGGGCAGTTAGAGCTCATACCCTCAGACTCTGAAGGGGATGAAGGAAGCTCCTCCAAGGGCCATATGAGACCAAACTCCATCACCAAGCAAGCACCAAGCCTGCTATCCTCCTGAGCGTATCTCACTGGCCCACTCCCACCCATTCAGCAAGCACAGTCAGCCTCTAACCATGCTGCTGCTTTGGAGCATCCTCTCACTCCTTCATTCAGGGCATCAAGAACCCAGGGGAGACTCCTGATCGGTTGTAGAAGCAGCACAAGTTTGCTGACATGAAAGCTCACTGTCCACAACAAAGCAGCACCAGTACTTCCCTGCGGTCTCTTCGGGGAGGGGCTCTTCCAGCCCACCGTGAGCCACTCCCCCAGGGCCTGCCTCTCCTCCAAGAAGCCAAGGCATGCTAAAACCAACCCGAGCGATGGATGACAAGGCATGCTAAAACCAACCTGAGCGATGGATGACAGAGAAAGGACTGCCGCTGGATGCCTCACCACTTGCTCTTTCCCATGGCTGCCCTCCTGCTGCAGGACTGACACTTCCTGATTCACTCGGCCCCAGTTCACTCATGCAGCCTCCTTCTTCTTCTTCTAGGGAATGTAGCACTTTCCTGCCTTTCTTAGAAATGAGCCCCTGGACTCAAACTGTAAGTTCCAGAAAGAACGCACGTAGACTTGACAAGTCTGTCTAAAGTTTACCTCTGCAGAAGGGTTGAGTACAGACAGCAGCCACACCGTGCACTGGGAAGGCTAGGTGTTAAACACTCCCGCATGGAAAGCAGCTGAGGTTTTTTCCCCCGCTGGCTAGGTGGAAAGTTCTCAGGCTATCCTGATTGCTTGTTTCAGTAGTTTGAGGGAAAATTCTAAAGGACTGCTGGAGGGGACAGGATGTGGGCAATACAGTGTCTCTGGTGCTTGATAAATTATCTTTGGTCTCAAAATATGTTCCCCAAATTTAGGCATTACCTATAATTTCAGTATGAAGGCTGCCTAAAGTAGACTAGGATCTGAGACTCTTATATTTTTGATAGAAAATACCAGGCCAAAGTTTTCCATACATTTATGCTTCTCCTGACTAATCCTTTGTCCAGGACAGAAAGGACCTAAAAATCACCTTTAAAAGAACACATCAGCACCCAAAACCAGTAACACTGTCTCCTGGAGGGGGAGTTTCTATTTTTATAGAGAATTTTGTGGAGCTGTCCCAGCCCCCAAAGCCCACAGAGTAGGGTCATAAACCACTAACAAATGAAATTATTAAAACGATGTCAGACAAGGGACTTAGCTTAGTGGTTCTGGTGCCTGTCTTGCAAGAGCAAGGGCCTGGGTTTGATCCCTGGCAACCACATACAACAAAGCTGGGCATGGCCGACTCATGCCCACCAGCAATCAGTACCACACACAACAATGCTGGGTGTGGTGACTTATGCCTGTAATCTCAGCACTAAGGAGGCAGAATCAAGAGGTTTGCTGAATTTGAGGCTGAATTGAGGACCAGCCTGAACTACAAAGCAAGACCCTGTCTCAAAACAAAACAAAACAAATAAACAAATAAAAGTGCCATTTCTGAGTGTCTAAGATGGTCCACAGCACATCCATGCTTTCCTCTTAAGTGTTTTGGAAACAACTAGAGTTTTGCAGAGTTGTCTCCTTCTTTGACTCTACCTTTTACGCTCCATCAGGGAGTTCCTCCTTCTATTTCCTGACTCACTCGGCCTATTCTATTCACAGAAAAAAATAAAAGCCTTGGCTTTTATGATGGTAGAGGCAATAATCTGTCCTCTCACTGGCACTGGCACCACCCAGCTAGCCATAGCTTCCATTGCCACTCATAAGTGGAGTTCCAGATCACTGGCTGGTCAGCAGTACTGTACTAGCCATTCGATTGACAAAAGAGGTCATAAAGCATTTGGCTCCATCCAGTGAAATTTTGTGGTCACCAGTACCCTCCTTTGTATAATACTACCACAGGTGCACAACAGTCTCAGAAAGTTCTGCCTCCCCTAACTGCTGTTCTACTTATGTAGCCTCACCTGCTGTTTGTCACTCACCAATATTAGAGAGCTCTACAGATAACAAGAATGTAAAAGTGAAAGCAAAATCATGTGTCCAGCTCTCCAGGAGATAGGATTTTCTGCTGAGCCACCAACAATAAAGCCACTTTTGGGTCCTATTCTGTGTCCAAATGCTCTATCCAGATAATGCATGTTGGGAACTGTGGACAACTTACTCGGACTTAAGACTTACTAAAATTTATTTACTTGGACTTGAGGATGTCTGCCCTGCCTTGCAGGATCCACTACTGGAATTATTGTCAACATCTACCTCACCTTCAGGGATTTTAAACTACAAGGATTACTTCACTAGGATTATGGGTCTTAAGACTTACTGGGATTTATTGGGATTTAAAGATGTCTGCCTTACCCTATGTAATCTTCAACTATTGGGATTATTATGGGGCTACCTTGTCTTATTCATGCTAGGACTATGTGTGTAAAGCTTGGTACCAAATAAAGGTGCATCAAGCTCAGGTTATAGGCTCTTCTACTCCCCCTTCTGCTGCTGCAGTATTTGGCCTTTGGCTGCCCCTGTTCAGAGTAGCAAGAGTTGAGCCTGGAATCAGCCTTTTCTCAAGGTTCTGACTTTCTTGTTTGTTGGTTGTTGATCCTTTTGCTGTGGTGTTGAGAACCATCCAATTTGGTAATTACAAGGTCAAAATTGACCAGGCCCTCCTGCCTGCAAATGGACTTGGGACTTAACTCTTGTCTTCATCTCTGGTAGCAACAGAGACTCAATGGTCCCACATGCTGTGATGCTTCAGGGCCCAACTGCACCAGATCTGCCTAACTCCTCAAGGACTGTTGCTGACATCGTCAACAGTCTGCAGGATCTGCATCCACATAACTTCTCTAGGACTACTGTTGGTGTCTGCTTGCCTTTCCTGGTCTTTTTGAATGTGTATAATAAAAGGTTTGGAAGGCTGAAAGCGGGCTTCCTGCTGCCCAGAGTAGCAGGGATCAGGCCCAAGCTCAGCTTCTCTAAGTCTCATTTCTGCTTAATTATTAATTATTTTGCCATGTGCCATTGACTCACAGGAAACTGAAACATAATGTGAAAGTTCTAGTTACATTCCCTTTTCCTGTTTCCCACACTGGGATTCACGGGGGACTGGAGTTTGCCACAAGGATTCTGGCTGTGTCCTCCTCCCTGGACTCCCCAACATTTAGCACCCATATGTGAATTTGGATCAGATCCACCCGTGAATTCACCTGTGAGGTGGGATTATGGTAGAGGGAACAGCACATGGATTTCTAATATGGACAAGATACACCAGTGCTGAGAGTGTTCTGTTCAGAAAAAGTTTTTATCTTTGCTAACTCAGCAATATGGGTCAATCTCTGGATCGATGTGATTTTGCCAAACTGCTTGAGTTATTGTTAAAATGAGCCGAGTATTTGGTACCAGGGAAAGATGTGACAAAATTATTAAAAGAAACAGAAAAATACGTTCCATCTTTTCTCAAGAAAGGGACAATTCATTTAATAGCATGGGAACTGTTCTTCACGAAGCTAGGGAAAGAAGAGTCTGTCTTTCCCCTCAAAAATTAACCACTTGGACCTTAGTCTTTTCTGCTTTACAACTCTCAGTCAGTTTAGGAGGCTGTGGCTACTCCTCCTTCTGGCCAGGCTTCTCTGTGTTTAGTTTCATCTGTTTCTTCTCATCCTGTTGCAACTCCAGCCCTACCACCGCAGCGGGCCGCTCCGGCCCTGCCACCGCAGCGGGCTGCTTTAGCTCTACCACTGCCAGGGGCTGTTTCAGCCTCATCTGAGGAGAACCCTAAGTCACCATCACCCCATGTTGGGTGCCAAATGTGGAAGTCCAAGGAAGAGGATGCAGCCAGAATCCTCATGGCAAACTACAGTCCCCCAGGAATCCCATGGCAAATGGATTAACAACCAACAAAGAAGAAAGTCAGAACCTTGAGAAAAAGGCTGATTCCAGGCTCAACTCTTGCTACTCTGAACAGGGGCAGCCAAAGGCCAAATACTGCACCAGCAGAAGGGGGAGTAGAAGAGCCTATAACCTGAGTTTGATGCACCTTTATTGGGTACCAAGCTTTACACCCATAATCCTAGCATGAATAAGACCAGGTAGCCCCACAATAATCTCTGTAGTTGAAGATTACATAGGGTAAGGCAGACATCCTTAAATCCCAGTTGTTAAGGCACAAAAGGAACCCCGACGATGCTCAACAACCCTGCCACATACCAGGCACCCGGCAGGAGATTTTATTGGAGGAGTGCAGCTCCAACAACGGGATCCTCAGGGCCTGGGAAGACAAAGAGAAGGAGAGAAGAGAAAAGGAAGGAATGCAAAGAGAGAGACAGAAGAGAGAAAGATACGTGCAAAGAGGAGAGAGAAAAAGAAGAGAGAGACAGAGCAGGGCAGGGGGCCAGTGATTTATAGGGGCCGGATTTACATGCACCAGGCCAAGCAGACAAAGGGATTCTCCTTGATGGGTGAGTTTTAAAGGTAATTTGGGTCTGAGTGGCTGGCTCCAATTAAGTCATAGCCTAGGGGCGAGGGTCGCTGCTATGTTGTCGCTCATGGGGTTTAGGCGTTTATGGGAAAGTGGGGTCTGAGCTTTAAGAGATATGACTTTTACAGTAAAAGGGAACAGAACCCAGTAGGGGGTTTGAACAAAGAGTTTTTGCCAACACCAGAGAGTCTTATTGTAAGGTTAGATAGCTTATAACATTGTAACTTTTCTAACACCAGTAAGTCCTACTAAGTCTTAAGGCCAATAATCCTAGTGCAGTAATCTCTGTAGTTTAAAATCCCACAGGGTAGAGCAGACGTCAGTAGTTGATCCTGCACGGCAGGGCAGACATCCTCAAGTCCAAGTAAGTAAATCCCAGTAAGTCTTAAGTCTGAATAAGTTGTCCACAGTTCCGATGAACTCACTCTTTCCTGTTTCATTTGGTGATCTGACATCATCACTCATGGCAGACTGCCTCTCTTCATGGGTTTTGTTTCCCAGAAGAAGACTGTCAACATATTACAACAAGGAGCACCCTAAATTCTGTGTCAGCAATGACTAGAAGTCCTAGCCCAAAGCCACCCTGAGAGGCTTGAAATATCTCCATGAGAAGACTGATCAGTAATGAATGAAGTGATTGGTATCTTATTTGTTGTCTTTCTCCGTGGGAGGTAGTACTATGGGTGGGAATCAAAGTAACAATAGTCCAATGGAAACAATGATCAAACACTTCCAGAGGGCACTTAATGGATATTATGGTCAGAAGCTTATTCCCAGGAAACTGAGGATCTTTTGTGGAGTATATTAGCCATTATTTTAGGTTCTTTGGTCCTACAGAGGTCTTTAGATAAGGCCTTGGTCAGAGACGTGTGGTATGTCATGACAGAGAATTCAGGCACCCAGATCAGTTCCCTTATGTGGACTCAAGGTTACAATTAGTTCTTTTTCCACCTCCTTTGCTGAGAAAGCCCCTTTTCCAAGTTTCTGTTGCCTCTGTGGCACACTCAAACAAACATGGACTCAACAAAACCCCCTCATCCTGGCAGGTGACTGAGATGATTCACTTTTGGAAGCGGTGAAATCCCACTCTTGGATCAGCCATCCTCCTATACATGGCAGCCTCTGGCCCCACTTCACAGACTTCTGGCACCTCCAGAACCAAGCTCCTCAAGCTCCTCCAGACCCCTGCCTCATTTAACCATTTAGAAATACCCTTGCTCCAACTCCACCACATATCTAGTCAGGGTTCCTATTTTTCACAGATTCTTGATGCCTGCTATGCCTCTGCCTCTTCCACAGTGATCAAAGACTCATTGGGATGGAACTCCCTTGAGTCTTCAGCTTTCCTTGAGAGAGACAGAAGTGTCTGTAACAATTTAGGCTGATGGTAAATTGACTCTGGGACACCTGAGCCTCTTTAACCAGCCCTTCACTACCAACAACTTCCTAAATTGGAAACATCATACTTCCTCCTATACTGAATGACCCTAAATTATCTCCTAGATTCTCAGAGGTGTTGACATAAAATACAGTATCTTTGTAATGGTCTCATAACATTTTTATTTGTGATATCAATTGTAATGTCTGCTTTTAATTTTTTAATTTATTGCTTTTAAAAA
>PVIR01024345.1:0-25745 GCA_004026965.1 Petromus typicus | reverse complement strand
GCTGCAGGATTTTGGTCTCTCAAACAAAGAATAGGACGAAAGACAGAAAAGGCGATGAAAGCGTACATTTCTCTAAGTGGAAAAGAAGTGGGCCATGAGAGAGTGGAGAAAGGCTCACCCGCAACCGCCTTTCCCTTTAGGGAAAGATTCCCACAACTGTACCCACAATTCTCCAGTTATCTCTCGTTCATGCAGATGAGACATTAAGAAAGTCAAACACTCACTTGGCCTCGGGCCATGTAGAACTTTCCTATTCAAAAGCTTCCTGGGTTTCCTGTTACATAGGAGGGGCCTCCCCACCTCAGGAACAGTGTTTTCTGACTGGCTGTGCCCATATGCAAATGAAGGGTTGAAGAGAGCATTTTCTGACTGGTCTAAACGTTTGAATGAAGGGTTGAAAGTAGCAAGGTTCTGAGTGGTCGAAGACAGCACTTTTCTGACTGGTTCTGTAGTGGTATCGTGCACTCCCCCGCGGGTCCCCCCCCACCCTGTCTTAATGAGACCAGACTGACTAGTTGGCACACGCCCTGCTGTGGTCCCTGTGCTCCAGTCACCTGTCCACGTGGCACTCACAGCCAGTTCCCGAGCACACCGCCACCCTCCATCTCCCTTCTACAGCACATCGATCACCCATCATTCTGGACTCTGACCCCCAGCAGCCCTTCCTGGGGGTGACTCCCCCTCCCCCACCCACAAGAACTTGACCTTCCATCCGTGGACCCTCCCAGGGCACTGGCTCCTGCTTCTGCCTCTCCTGCACTCAAAACAATTTTCCTTCAGCACCAGGACTGCATCCAGGATCTTCACACTGAGCTACAGTTTTTTTTTTTTTTTTTTTAAGGTTTTTTTGAGACAGGGTCTCGCTTTGTGGTTCAGGCTGGCCCTGAGCTCAGCCTCAAACTCACATCACAATCCTCCTGCCTCTACCTCCCGAGTACTGGGATTACAGGCGTGAGCCACCACGCCCGGCACTGTGGTATGTGGTACTGGTTGCTGCTGGGTGTGGGTGTGGGTCTCCACACCCAGTATTATGTGGTTACCGGGGAATCGAACCTGGGTCGTAGCGCTTGCAAGACAGGCGCCGGAACCACTGAGCTAACTCCCCGGCCGAGCTACAGTTTGGTTTTTTTTGGGGTTTTTTTTTAGGTTTTTGGAGACAGGGTCTCATTTTGTGGTTCAGGCTGGCCCTGAGCTCAGCCTCAAACTCACATCACAATCCTCCTGCCTCTGCCTCCCAAGTGCTGGGATGACAGGCGTGAGCCACCACTCCCGGCACTGTGGTATGTGGTATGTGGTACTGGTTGCTGCTGGGTGTGGGTCTCCACACCCAGTATTGTTATGTGGTTACCGGGGAATCGAACCCGGGTCCTTGCGCTTGCGAGACAGGCGCCGGAACCACTGAGCTACAGTTTTTAATCTTACTTTGAGACAAGGTCTTGCAAAGTTGCCCAGGTGTGGCTCTAACCTGCCATCCTCCTGCCTCAGCCTCCCAGAGTGCTGGGACTACAGAAGTTCATTACATATCTGCCTCCTGCAGGACGTAAGCCCCCCAGGTACCCTGACACCAGTCTCTGTGTGGACCTAACGACAGGCCTGCGAGATAACTTTTTCTCCAGTGCTTCCTTTACTGGCAAGTGTTTTAGTCCATTTCTCCCCAGTGAGACAAGACATATGACATCTACAACTAGAAGGAGTTTATTTTGGTTTTAACAAGATTCAGTCCATGGCCGGCTGCTCCAAGGCAGAAGCATCACGGGGGAAGGGCCTTGCGGAGGAGAGCGGCTCACCTCACGACGGCCAGGAAGTACAGAGAAAAGAGGAGCCCAGGTAAGGCCCTCCAGGTCTCAACCAGTGAGTCCTCCAACCAGGCCCGCCTCCTCTGGCACCAGCAGCCATGGTGGATCCGCCCAGGAGCACAGCGCCCGGGGCCAGTCACCTTGCAAAGCCCAGCTCTGAACACTGGAACTTTGGAGGTTGTTCTTGAGTGAAAGCGTTACATCACTCACAGGGCTGAAGTGTAACATCACGCACACAGATGCAAGCACGATGGTCACAAACACCCCCGCTCTCACAAAATACCCCCACTAGAATAGAAGGAAGTATCCTCAGAGGGTCCAGCCAGGAAGGACCCACGGCGCTTGGGACGAGCCACGTGCGAAGGGCCAGTGGCTGTCGCCATGTCCCCCGTCCCATCCAGCCTCCTCTCTCCGCTCTCCTTTCCGTTTCTTCATTTATCCCTTTATTTTGTTGCCTGCTTCACAGAGCCTTAACCAATGCTTTTCCTAAACCACTGAACTTCACCTCCAGCCATTTTTGTCTTCTATTTTGAGATGGGTCTCACTAAGTTGCTGAGTTACTGAGGCTGGTCTCCAACTTGCTCCTGCCTCGGCCTCTTAAGTTCGGGATGACAAACCGGCCCCATCGCCCTGGGCCGAGTCTGTTCTTCCACGAACCAATGAACCTCTACTCTTGTAAGGAGAGCACCCCCAGAGGCCACACTTTACGCACCAGTTCAGGGGTGCAGGCCCGTGCCCGCCCTGCTCACAGCGCCCACAGACACCCACAGGTCCCTGCAGTCAGGCTCACGCTGCCAGCCAGCCCCCAGGCCGGGGCTCCGTCCAGGGGTGGCGCCTCTGAATCTCAAGAGCCAGAGAAGCGACAGAAACCAGGCTGGTCCCGAGGCTGCTTCTGCCTCCGGGATCCCTCGGGAAGCCGCAGCCCCTGTGGATCCCCGTCTGCGGGGGCGGACCGTGCCCTGGGCCCTTCCTTGTTCCCAGACAACAACATCCACGGAGAAGGCTCAGGGACCACCCGAGTCCACCAGGCGGGGCTCTGGGCACTCAGGAAACAGTGGGTCGTGTCTGGGGGGCATGGGCCCGGACCTCGTGTCAAGGTCCCCAAACCCTAGTTGGTGCCACATGGAGGGGACTGTGGAGAATTTTCATGACTCTGTTTTGCAGAAGTCTGTGGTAAATGACAGTTCCCCCCAGTACTAAGGACTGAACAGAGGTACATCTCCAAACCTTTTATATATATTTTTGAGACAAGGTCTTATAAAGTTGCCCAGGCTGGGCTTGAACATTCAATCTTCCTGCCTCAGCCTCCTAGAGTGATGGGATCACAGATGTAACCCTCTACATAATCCCAACAACTTTTTTGTCGTTGTTTTGCTTCTTGTTTGTTTGCGATAGTCTTGCTATGTAGCCCAGGCTGTCTTCTAGCTCATGGTGATCCTCCTGCCTCAGCCTCCCAAATGCTCAGGTTCCAGGCCTGTACTATCACACCAGGCTGATAAAATAACTTAAATGTTGGTCCATTATACTCAAAAGTTGAAAGAACTCAAGTCAACAAAGGAAAACATAAAACGGAATCTCATCCATTGAAAACCCAAATGCAACATTCAGTGTTACATGACATTAATGTCAACAGGAATTCTATTAGTGTCAAGTCTTATCTGCACTTAATTTTAATGCATTTCAGTTTTGTAATTGGACGAGAGCTATTGTTTTACATTTGCACACATGCTAATTCTTTAAATTTGAAATACACATACACACTATATTATTTTGTCCACTTAACTGGCTCCTATGAAATCCATCTACCCGGCTTCCACCAACTGCTGAAAACCATTTTTGTGGGTGCAGGAAACCCCCAGCCTCCAACCCGTGCCTGAAAACAACCACCACCTGCAGGAACTGGAGCCGGCCCCTTTTTTAGGGTGCCTCCAGACGCGGATCAAAACGACAAAGAACAAAAGCAGAACCGACGAGCCACCCAGGAAGGAAAAACCGCCAAGTTCCCAAATGAATGCGTTGCTCGCACACAGAAACGACCCCTTGTCCGCCCCGGAAAACGGTGTTTTCCCATGGGGCGGCCGGCCGGGCAGCGCCCCATTTGCAATTCTTTGTTGCTCGGCTTCCAGCGGCGGAGGCGGAGGCAGCGGTTACTTTGCAAAGTGAAACTCGAAGCGGCCGCGGCACAAAGGCGGTGAGTCACCGGAAGAGGTCACCGCGGAGCAGCCGCGCCGCGCCGCGCTCGGCGTTTCCGGGCCCAGCCATCCTGCCCGGGCACAGCCTCCCGGCCCGGGCCCCGGGCTGAGCCCAGACCCGGCGCGGTGCGTCACAGCCACGACACCTGGTGACCCAGCCAGCACCTGGCCGGGGCGCCCAAGGCCTCTTCCCGAGAGCGGCTGAGGCAGGAGGGTCTTCCAGGGCCTTCCCCAGCGCTGAGCGCTCAGTGCCTGAATACAAGAATTGGGAGGAAAAGGGCTCGTCCACAGCGTGCTTCTCCAAGGAGCACAAGTCAAGGCCTCCTTCAGGTTAATTTTTAAAAGATCTAGAGCCAGCGTGTGACGGCGCACGCCTGTCATCCTAGCATTTAGGAGGCTGAGGCAGGAGGATCGAAAGTTCCAGCCCAGCCCGGGCAACTTAGTGACTTAGAGAGGCTCTGACTCAAAATAAAAATTTAAAGGGGCCAGGAATCAAATCCAATGTAAGGCCCTGATTCAATTCCCATTAATTAGGAAAAAATAAATAAAAAAGATTGGAGGCCCACTTGCCCAGTTTAATTCAAATGGCCCAACCTAAGGGCCTAAGAATTAATTTCTAGCAAGACATGGTGTGTGCACACCTGTCATCCCAGCCATTGTGAGGCCGAGGCAGGAGGATCGCCATGAGTTCAAGGCCTGCATGGACTCAGCCAGAGCCTCTCTCAAAAAAGAAAAGGACAGAATTTGTATTGGTAAGGAACTCCCCAGGGCTGAGGCCACACTCTGAGAACCGCGATTTCAGAGATCAGGCTGCGGGTTCGGAGTGCTTTCGGTGCTAACACGCTCGGCAACACCTGCCCTGCCCTGCCCCCACCCCACCCCACCCCACCCCCGCCCCGCGCCTCCAAAGCGAGCAGACAGCGCCCCCGGGTGTCCCCGGCCGCGGGCGTGCAGGCCTGCGATGAAGCGCCCCCGGGTCAGGGGTGGAACCCTGGCGCCTTGGAACCTCAGGCTGTCGGAGGGAGGTGGACACGGGCTCCCGCTGGACCTGGGACAGAGACGGGCCACAGACGCAGAGGCCGGATGAGCTGCGTAGCCCAGGACCCGAGCCTCCCCCACGAGGTCCCGCGTCCCGCTGTCCATCCTTTCTTGCTGGGATTCCTGACCCAAAGCCGGAGGCCACAGCGGGTCCTCGGGTGTCGCGGCCAGTGTCTGACGCCAGTAATCCAGGTTGTGCAGAGGTGCCGAGTCACAGCAGACCCCAGCCGGACACTAAGCGGGGTGACAAATGCCGCCTGACAGTGGGCATGGCTTGCACCGAAGAGCCCAGCATTCAGAAGGCTGAGGCGGGAGGATCGCTATGAGTTCAAGGCCACATAGCAAGGCCCTGTTTCAGGAAAACATGAGACCTTGCTTAATTCTTAAATGGTCCAGGCTGAATTCAAACTTGTAATCTTCCTGCCTCAGCCTCCTACAGCGCTGAGGTGGCAAGCGTGTGCACCGCCATAGCCAGCTACTAATTTGTATTACAGATAAGAGAGCCCTGTGCACTGAAACCTGCACCGGAATTCTGCTGGAACCACAGCAGGATGGCGCCGGCTTTGCTCCTCAGCGCGCTGGGCACAGGGCCTGGAGCCCGGTGAGGAGCTGCCTGTGGCGGCTTCCTGAGGCCGCGCCCGGGGCTCAGCATCTGGGGACAGCGCGGGGCCATTTACTCCAGACGAAGGTAAACGGCCACATCGGCAGAAGCCACGGCGGTTCCGTGTGCCCGCAGTCCCGGCTCCCCGGTAACGCAGCGGGAACCGCCTTGACCCGACGCCACTCCGCACACCTCCGCGGCCCTCAGAGTGCGAGTGGGGGTCACTAAAACACATCATCTTTAGCAGTTCTACCCCCAATTGCAAAATACACCAGTTCTCCATCACCGGAACTAAATAAGGCCCGCAGCGAGCTGGCCGGTTTTTTCTAAACCGGAAATTAAGTGTTGGAGTCGCTGAAGTGAGGAATGAATCAGAGACACAACACGCGGAATCCCACGAGACCGAAACATCAGCGGTTCATTCTGGGGGGCAAACAGCTCCGAGTCTTCGGGATTTTGTTTTGTTCTGAGACAGGAACTCGCCGTGTAGTCCAGCTTGGCCTTGAATTTACTCTGCACCCCAGGCTGGAGACTCTCCTGTCTCAGCCTCCCAAGTGCCGGGATGACATGTGTCCAGGACTATTTTTGCATCAGTACAATAGTATGTTCAATAGCCCACCCAAAAACAAAGCAAATTACCAAAAATCAACATTCACAGAGCAGGCTTATCCGTTTCCTTTATTACAGTATTTTCTAGCTGTGTTCCCAGCACAACCAGGTGGAGGCGTCACGGGATTCTCACCACGGAATCGGCTCGACAAATACATGCTAAACAGTATCAATAAATACATTCAAAGTGGCGATGCGAACCTCAGATTCAGAAGGGGGTCTCCCTGGCCGTGCGTGACCCTTCTGCTCCCCTTCCTGGGCTATTTTTTTCCTTCCTCACACATGAGTATGTAAAGATCTCCGGCTTGTGTGGGCAGCTTGCAGACATGAGCGGGTTAATCTAGCGTGTGACGGGGCACAGATAGGCCGACTCCCCTAAACCGGGGGCGGCCACAGGCCACCCCACGTCCGGTCCAGCCGTGCCGGGGCTCAGGACGAACTTGCTGTGGACCTCTGGGTGTCCCGGTGATGGGGGGAGGGGAGGGGAGCAGCGCCCCCTGCTGGCCGCCGGCTCCTCCTGCAGCGGCCGCTCCAGGCCCAAACCCGGCGGGCGGCGGGTCCGAGCGCACAGAGCCGTCGGGACCGGACCCGCGGGGTCTCCGGATTCTCTTTCACAGAAAGAGTAACATCCCATGCGACTGTCATTCTTGTGCCTCCTGAGACTCTAACAATGCAGTTTAAATAGGGCAGCGTTTTGGTCAATGGAGTCAAACGCACTCTAAAAAAATAATACTTCAAAAAATGAAAGCAGATTTTTTTTTTTTTACCAAAATAGTGCATCTTTTCACACTGTACTTTGCACCGGAAAGCAGGATATCTTCGACTGGCTTAAAGCAGGTCACTCGGTAATCACTTTCTGCCCCCGCCCTTGCTCTAAGTGGGAAAGAAACGCCAAGGAAATTCCGAAAGCTGTTGGACGAGGCCCCGGGCTGGGCTGGCACACTCGTCTTTTAATGGACTTGTGACACTCGTCACCAGAAGCCCGCGACTAGAAGTCTTTCAACAGTAACTGTCAGAGCAAAGCAATAAATAATATCCGCCAAGAATATGGCTCATCTTCTCAAAGGACTGTGTCTCTGGAGGTCCCCGGTAAAATGCAGGTTGTGACGTGCACCCGTCCGCGGCTCCGCCTCCCCCGACCAGTGCTGAGCTGGTTTCAAAACCCCGCGTTTCCTGGTTTACGGCAATTTCGGTTTAAGGGGCCGCGGAGGAACCGAGCAGCACAGGGCAAGCTCTTCCCCAGACTCCCCACCCACCAGTGCCTCAGGGCCAGCTGGTCCAGCCTGGGCTGCGGAGGGCGGGGCGGCAGCGGGAAGCCGGACGAGAGCCAAGCAAGGGACACAAGCGACACGGCAGCCCGGGCCGCGGCACGCTGCAGGGGCCCGCCTCGCCGTCCTGCCCTGCGCACACTCCCTGCACGCGGGCTTGGGGGCCGGGCACGCGGGGGGCACGGCGTGGCCCCGGGTGGCACCGCAGCCAGGCGCAGCACTGCACGGGCCGCCAAATGCAACGTACGGGTTTGTCACTCTGCATTTAACACGTCGCCAGCAGGGCGAGGTGAGCAGGGAGAAGTGCAGCTGGACGCTTCCTCTCTGAGCCACGGTGGGCACAGCAGGCCCCGGGCGCCGGCCCCGGGCCCCTCGCCGATCTGTCCAGTGACACCAGGAGCCTCGGATCCCGCTATGCAGAGGCTGAGTGGACGCCCTGGTTTTCGAAGGGCGGCGGCGGCTCCCTCCAGAAGGTGAAGTGGCTGAAGGTGTCAGAGCACGGGAAGTCGGAAGAGTGGCTGCGCTTCAGCAGCGGGAAGACGTGGTCCACCACCTCGCAGAGCCGCACGTACCTGCAAGGACAGGACGGCATCACTGTCCCTGAGCAGCACGCGCACACGTGGGAATCTGTCCTCTCTGCGGCCTGCATTGTCCCTAGATCCCAGCCTCCTGTGTCCCCAGCTCCCCCAAGACCCCCGGGTCCCTCCAGTTCAGGCTCAAAACACGCCCAGGCTCCAGGAATCAGCTTACCCACGGCAGAAACTGGTTTATGAAATAAGGGCGATGGGCTCGCACAAGATGGCAAAGGGCCGCGCCCGGTGCCAGCCTGAGCCGGAAGCAGACGTGTGTTCTTACGGCCGCCCTGGCTGCGTGCGAGGCCTGAGGCTGGAGGCATGCAGGGGGCTGCAGAACCAAGCTGACCTGCTGGCAGCAGCCCAGATGGCCCGGCAGCTACATCACATGGGCACCCCGCACCCCCTGCAGAGCACGCCTGGCAGCCTGGCACACTGTGAGGCTGAGGCAGGAAGGTCCCAAGTTCAAGCCCAGCCCTGGCAACTTAGTAAGAACATGTCTCAAAATGAAAAACGTGGTAGAATGAATGAAAGGAGACGGACGCAGCTCAGTGTGAAGACCCTGGGTTCAGTCCCTGGGACCGCAAGACAAAACCAAACCCAGAAATCCAGTTCAGCTCACCGACTCGGACAAACTAAACTTGGACTGAAAATCCATGGTAATCCTTAACAGTTATGCAGGAGGGAGGAGTGCCAAGGGCTCCACATTCTCCATCCGGCCGGCACTTCCGGTTCACATTCTGGGCCTCCAAGACGATCGTGGCAGATGTAAACTAAATCTAAATCTTAATTACTAGTCTTCAGATTTACACAACTCCTTTCTATACCGAATCTAGTTTATATTTTTGGGTTTTGTTTTGTCTTTCAAGACAGGGTCTTGCTATGTAGTTCAGGCTGACCTTAAACTCACTATGCAAGCCACGTTGGCCTCAAACTCACAGTGATCCTCCTGCCTCAGCCTCCCAGATAGCCAGGATTACTGGTGTGCAACACTGTGTCTGGCTAGAATATATGTTTTCACAAGGATTAAAGATGACACGAAGACAACAATGGCTGTGGGGGCCGCTGCCCATGGCAGAGCCCCGGACACTCACGAGGAGATGTTGGTCTTGGCGTGCTCCTGCACCAGCTCTCCCTTCGGGTTAACCGTGAAGATCCTGTTCAGAGAGACGCCCACTTGCTTGTAGGAGTACACATCCTGGGGGGCACGGCAGCAGAAGCAACAGAAATGAGTTCACGGGCCGCACAAGCCCCACGCAGGGCAGTCGCAGACCCTTGCCCTGCACCCCAGCCCAAGGCCCCCTGTCCTCTCTCAGGGGGCAAGTTAAGGAGGATCAGGCTCCCCAGCACTGCCTCTGGTCTATTTGGATGCACCTCCCACGTTAGCAACATCCAACACAAATTCTTTTTCTGGTACCGGCAATCGAACTCAGGACCTTGCACTTTCTAGGCAGGCACAGGGCCGCTGAGCGACGTCCTTGGCCCCAGTCACAGATTTTAAAGGCAAGAGAGCTTCAGAATGAGCCGTTCCTGCCCAACTCCATCCTCCACAATGGACTCGATGGTTGCTCTGAGCCACACTCGCCACACATGAAACCACACTCAACACGCCGGACCCCGGATGTGTGCAGTTCTCCACCCACTGGGGCACCCCACAAGGCCTCCCAGCAGACAGGAGCCGGGGCCTTTAACACTCAAACCCTCATCAGCCAGCAGTGTGGGGCCTGAGGCTGCCGCTGCAACATTTCCGCCTTTGAAGACCAGGGGCCATGCACCTGGAATTTAACGCCTCGCTTTAAAATGTGGCCTTTTTTCTCTCTTTTGTGGTGCCGGGGATTGAACTCAGCCTTCACCCTGAGCTGCACCCCTAGCCCTTTTTATTTTTTATTTCATGACAGAGTCTCACAAAGTTGTCTGGCTGGGCCTGAGCTTGCAATCCTCCTGCCTCAGCCTCCCAGACTGCTAGGATGACAGGCACAGGTTATTATACCCAGCTTGTGATGTGGCCACTGACCGGGCTGGCCTCAAGGGACAAGCAGCAGCAGTGCTGGGCCAGGGCCTGCCGGCTGGGCGCACCTGCATCAGTAAGGGCCACACCCTAAGCCCCCTCGGGGGAAGTACTCACGGCCGGGCGGTTCCCAAAGGCAGCGTAAAAGGGCTCCGTGTTCGGGAAAAACAGGTTCTTGATGTCCGTCAAACACTGGACCTTAAACTTTTCCGGCTTCTTCTCAATCACTTCTCTGTTAAGACCAAAAGGGAAGCAACAGATGGGGTGAAAGGGTGAGACGTAACTTCATCCACATTAAACACGATGAGATCTGCCGACATGGCCTCGGGGATGAGGCTGTGAGCCGATCCACACTCCAAGCCGGCACAGGGGACATCGAACTCTGCACGGGAAGGGACGGAAAACCCCAGGGGCAAAAGGTGCACACCTCAGCACTCTGGGAGGCTGAGGCAGGACAATCGCAAGTTGGAGCCCAACTGGGGCGATTTAGTAGCTCAGTGAGCTGCTGTCTCAAAATAAGAAATAAAAAGGGGTTGGGGACAGCTGGTTTAGTGTGAGTCCTGGGTTCCACCCAGTGCCCCACCCGCAGCTTCCGGGGAGGACACAGGAGGGTACTCGTGGGGGCGGCACCTGTGCAGAGCAGAGAAGAGGCTGCTGGGGCTGAGGAGCAGCGGGCCCTGGGGAAGCACCGTGCCGCGCTCGTTCACCCAGTGCAGGTACCCGCGCGTCATGTCAGCCATGCCGATGGCGCGGGCGGAGCAGTAGAGAAACTTATACCCGTTCCTGGAAGACACAACCCCTGCTGTGAGTGTCAGCAGAGACCAAATTCTGTTTGGTCAGGTTTTTGGTGAGATGGGGTCTCGCTATGTAGTCCAGGCCAGCCTTGAACTCACTATGTAGCCCAAGCCCAGGCTGACCTCCAACTTGTGGAGATCCTCCTGCCTCAGCCTCCTGAGCACTGAGAAGACAGGTATGTACCAGCACACCTGGCAGAGAGGCCTGGAAAGTGGGGAGGACCCAGGGCCCCTTGCTGACCAGCCCAGCCCTTCCTCTGTTTATTTGGGGATGGGGTCTGTCCAAGGCCCCAAGGCCTCCCTGTCCCGTCACCCTGTGCCGAGTGAGGCCGGCACAGCCCGTACTCACTGGCTAACTTTATGGTAGAGTTTGGCGATGCCCTGGTGGGTCCAGTCCTTCCCGAGCGTGGGCAGAATGTGGCCAAGGGTATCTGATCTGAATAAACACGGGAAAAAGACACATTACACAAGGTGTGAACCCAAAGCCCACTCGGGCAATGCGCCATTCGCACCCACAACAAACACAAAGGAGTGGGCAGGTAGCACATGCCCAGCATCCCCGCACTCTGAGAGGCTGAGGCAGGAGAATCCCAAGTTCGAACCCAACCTGGTCAACTCGGGAGACCCTGTCTACCTCGTGATGGTCCCGTCGATGTCAGAGATGATGACCTTGTCGTCCCAGTCCCACAGGTAGATGGTGCCCTCGCAGCGGCAGGTGCCCTGGTACTGCGTGGTCACGCTAAAGACCACGTCATTGGGCCCATTCTTCAACTTCAGACTTTTCTGAGAAAGAGGGGAAGGTGCCAAGGGAACGATGCGTGGCTTCTCTGCCGTGAACAATTCAGGCTAAGAAAACACCCTGCCCAGGCCAGGACCGTGGCCCGTCTGTCATTTTGGCCCTCTGGGAGGCTGAGGCAGGAGGATCTTACATTCAAGTCCAGTAACTTAGCAACCCTGCCTACAAATTTTTATAAAGGCTGCAAGTAGCTCAGTGCAAAGGCCCTCGTTTGAAGTTCATTTCCAAACAAAACAAAACAAAAACAAAAACTTCCCCCTGAACCCTGTTTCCCATTTCTTATTTCAGCAAAATAAACCACAAATTTGGAATAGGACACAACACTCCATGACACACTGTGCAAGGGGCTGCTATGGGGACGAGGGTTAAAGCCCCACGTTAACACAATTCCCTTAAACAGCTATGTTTTGGTTGGGTTGGGTTTTTTTTTTTTTTTTAGGTTTTTTTTTGAGACAGGGTCTTGCTTTTGTGGTTCAGGCTGGCCCTGAGCTCAGCCTCAAACTCACATCACAGCAATCCTCCTGCCTCTGCCTCCTGAGTGCTGGGATTATAGGTGTGAGCCACCACGTCTGGCACTGTGGTATGTGGTACTGGTTGCTGCTGGGCATGAGTCTCCACACTCAGTATTGTTATGTGGTTACCGGGGAATCGAACCCGGGCCCTTGCGCTTGCAAGACAGGCGCCGGAACCACCGAGCTAACTCCCCGGCCCTGGATTGGGTTTTTTGAATCAAGGTCTCACTATGCAGCACAGTGGGGCCTCAGACTGGAGACAATCTTCCTGCCTCAGCCTCCTGAAAGATGAGACCAGAGGCGTGCGCCACCTTCTCACGCCACAGACCACAGTCCACACAGATGGAGGAAGTCACACGAATTCAAAGCTCAGGGGAGCCTGGGATGGAGGCGCTGCAGCCCCCGGCGTCGGAGCTGAGGCAGAGCCTGTGCCAGCGGCTGGAGGCTGCACAGCCCACACGGGCTGACCGGCCCCGGCTGTTTCTCCACTTTTGCATTAAACTCCATTGTGACTCAGCTGGCATCCCACTCCCGCATGGAGAAACGGAAACAGTTCCGGGAAAAGGTGGAGGCATTTCCTCACAGGTGGCATGGTGTGAAATAGGAGGTGGGGAGAGAAGGGGCCTGATCAAAAGTGGAGCACAAACACGCGCAACACCACAATCACCAGAGCCCCTGCGGGCTGTGGTTCCCTCAGTGCCTTCCCAGGTACTTAATCTGCAGCAGTTTTTCAAATGTGAGTCAAGAGATCTCTCCTCTCACCTTTCCTCTTTCATGGTAGTGATAGTCCCAGCACTCGGGAGGCTGAGGCAGGAGGATGTCTGTGAGTTCGAAGCTAGCCTGAACTACACAGCTAGACCTTGACTCAAAATCCAAACAGAAAACGAGGTGTGCATGGCACCAGGGGGAGGCTGCAGGCACTGTGGGGTACGAGGGTGCAGGGCAGCAGAGGGGACCGCAGAGAGTGAGGGGATCCCGCCCGACTCCTCATGCCCTCGAGGTCTCCACGATAAGCTTGACTCACCAGCTGCTCCGACGTCAGCCGCAGGGTCTTCTTGTAGCTGACGCTGGACAGCAGGGGCAGGTGGCCGGTGGGGGCCGGCTTGGCAGCCGCGTGCTCCTCGTCACTGGAAGACGACTCGTGCTTTGCCCTGGAACACACAGGACACCGTGGGGCCGGTGAGGATAGGCGCTGGGCCTGCCCTGCGTCAACAACTGCGCCACGCCGGCCCCGAGCACGGTCTCTGGGCCACTCTGCCCAGGGCACAGAGCTGATCCCTGAACTGTCCGGTACCCCAGTACATGGGTCACTGGTTATCAAAACAGGAGCCACCTCCGAGAGCTGCTGGTCACTAGTCATCACCTCTCTCTCTTTTTAAAATCTTTTTCGGTCCTGGAGACTGAACCCAGGATCCTCACACCAAGCCGCATCCCCAGCCCTTTTTTATTTCGAGACAAGATCTTACAATCTAAGTTCCCCAGGCTAGGCTGAAACTTTCAATCCTCCTGCCTCAGCCTCCCATGGTGCTGAAGTCACAGGCAATGCCACCTGTTTTCCTGAAGACATGGGAGCACACACTGCACCCCGCCCCCCAAAATCAAATTGCAGAGAAGTGACAGCCAGAAAGGGAGGGGACCGGGAGACCTGAGTCCAGGTTAGGCCTCCCGAGCAGAGGACTCCTCGCCGGGCCTCAAGTCCCTGGGAAAATGGCCCGTTTCCCCTAAGTCCCCCCGGTTCCAGCCCCGCAGAGCCTACACACAATGCAGGTTCTCGGCTGGCTCGACCTTGTGGCGAAGATTAGCGCGTCCGCCAGGGGAGGAGCCGGCTCCTCACGGACTCGGAAATGTTTCCGTCCCCTGCAGGCAGTTCGGAGTGGAAGGGGACCCGCGAGCAAACCAGGGCTCTGGGTAACAGCAGAGGGAAAAAGCAAGGAGAAGCCACAGAACCCACACAGCTCGTCTCACTTGAGGGAAAACAGAAAACACAGATAAAAAACTTAAGTGCTAAAGCA
This sequence comes from Petromus typicus, assembly GCA_004026965.1. NCBI lineage: Eukaryota > Metazoa > Chordata > Mammalia > Rodentia > Petromuridae > Petromus > Petromus typicus. The sequence goes on along the minus strand of PVIR01024345.1, from coordinate 11,547 downwards.
GCTCCGGACAGTCGGCCGGCAGCACTTTCTCAACGTCCCCAGGCAGGGGCTCGCTGAATGTGGCTTTTGCTTGTCAGCCTCGGCAAGCAGCAACAAACCGAGACAAAAGCCTCCTGTCATCCCCGCACCGGGGAGGCTGAGACAGGAGGACTGCCCGGAGTTCAAGGCCAGCCTGGGCTGCACAGTAAGTTCGAGGCCCAAACTACACAGCGAGATCCTGACTCAAAAACATACGGATCACCGGTAGGTTCTCTTCCTCCCCCAACTCAAAACAACCAAAAAAACAAGACAAAACAAAAACCAAAAGGCTCTTATCATGCGGAAGTCTGTGTTCCGAGGCGCAGCCGTAAACAGCGTCTAACCGGCTCAGCTTTTCCAAGCATGTTTTAATATTCCCTGGTGACGAGCTGTCCCATCTGTGGATCAGGAACACCCGGCCCCTCCTCCGTTTTGCTTTGTCTTTCCCGAGGCACCAGCCCGGCGCTAATAAGGAAACTAAAGGCCAGTGTCCCCAGTTTCTCAGGGGCGGTTTTGATGAATACGTTTCAAAACCTCAATTCTGAGACAGCAGCCTCACTGGGCCTTTGTGAGAGTTTCTAACATGATGGGCCCGGGGTGGATGGTCCGGCCACCTCCGGACGACGGGAGAAGTCATCTTCGTCCTCCGCGGCTACGGCTCTATCAGACAGAAACTCCCGCTCAGGTCGAGGACCGGCGGGCATCGCGGGCCCGAGCTCCCTGCACCCTCAGCCTGCCCGGGCCCTGGGTCACCTGGGCCACAGCCGAAGGGCGTGGATGGCAGAAGTGAGGACCGTCCGTCAGCCAGTCAGCCCCACCTCGCTGGACGGCACTCGTCCTGCAAGGGCCCGCACAGTGGCCACGTGTCCAGTCACGCCCGTTCCCAGACACGGTGCAGGACAGAAGCCAGCACAGAGCCCTGGTCATGCACGGGACAGAGACCAGCAGGAGGCAGGCGCGAAGGGCCACAACCTCACCCCACCAGCAGAGAGCTCCCTTCCAGGATGGTAAAGAAAAGCCACGTTTAAAAACCAAGACATGCGGGTCTGGGCTGCACCCCGAAGCCTCCTGTCACCCACAATGCAAGGGATCTAGAAATAAACGCGTAGCAGCAATCACTGCACTTGGAACTGAAGCCGGCGTCTCCTGCAAACCAGAGACTCAAGTCTCGTGGGCCAGGGAGCGCTCTCCCCACCTCGACCCCTCCACTTCCAGGCAGTGCAGAGTCAGTCAGGAGACACGTCAGCCCCTCAATTCGTCTGTTAGTATTTGTCTTCTTTTTTAAGGTTCTGCAGGACTGGGGATAGAACCCAGGACTCTGACACTAAGCTCCATCCCCAACCCTTCCTATTTCTTATTTTGAGACAGGGTCTCGCTAAGTTGCTAAGGAGCCCAGACTGGGCTCACACTTGCATCTTCCTGCTCAGCTTCCCATGGTGCTGGGAGGACAGGCGTGCCCAGCACCTCCGTGGGTTTCTCTAGGCGAAGAGTGCTGTACAGGTGAGAGAATACCTAGAAAATGTCCCTGCACTGATCGCCCAACATCAGTCGATCATGGGAGGGTCTCACTGCGGGGTCGAGATACTCTCAGTGCCCAGGTCACCAGTATCGATCAATATCACCACCATCTGTCCCCTATGCCACATTAATACCATATCAATATTTAGAAAAGGAGTAATGTGACTCCCCGTCGGTACCGAAATTGCACAGAAAGCTGAGTTCCTTCAGTTCCTTCATCACAGGGCCGTCACGGCCCAGCAACACACAAAAATCTCTAGTTATCCAACCTGGTTCATCTCCAGATTCCCCCAAAGCCTTACACTATGGGTGGGACTTCTGGAAGCTGACTGGATGCTGGCAGCAGTAAAGCTGGCTGGTTGTTATGTCCCGATTGGAAGAAGCAGTCTTGGGGCGTGGCCTCAAAGTTTATCTCCTCTCCGGCCCCTCCCTTCTCTCACCACTTCCTATCCCCCATTCTCCAAGCAGCTCTCCTCCGCCAGGCCCCTGCGCCGTGCTATCCTGCCTTGGAGCCAACTGCAAACTGTGAACCAACACAAGCCCTCCCTCTTCTAATCTGCAGGTGTTTGTCCCAACAATAAGAAAAGTGACTAAGACATGACAGCACCTCATTTTAACTCTCATTTCCCCAGCAGGGGGATCGACGGGCCAGGTCACTAAGCGAATCACAGGCCCAGGCCCAGGCAGAGCTGTCTAGAGAAGGCTGTTAGCATCTGGCTGACCTGGACACGACCCTGAGTGTGGGGCGAGGCGGCTGCACTTCACGAGGGACCCCCCTCCTGTACCTGGCGGCCATGCCGAGCTGTGACGGCTGCTCCCCGGTGCTGTGGCTTTTCCCAACCAGGCCCTGCTCCGGCTTACTCTCCTGCAGAAGGGGAAGAGAAAGAGGGGCGGAAGTATGAGGAGACGGGACTGCGTAGAAGCTCCTGCCCTAGGCCAGGAGAGGCGGCACACACCAACAGTCCCAGCGTTGGGAGGCTGAGGCAGGAAGGTGGCGGTGAGTTTGAAACCAGCATGGGCTACACGGTGAGACCACATCTCAAAAAACAAAAAAAGGCCAAAACCTCCCTAGTTCCCACAGCAGGATCCCCTGTGGGGGACCCTCACAGCACATCCCAGGGCTGGCCCCAGGGGGTTCTGGTCTGTTTATCTGGGCACATCCTGGCTACATGATCACACTGAGGAATATTTTCTGGCAGATATGTGATGGTTTTCAGGTGCATTGACGCACCAGAGCAAACTCCGTCTTCACTGTGGCACAGACAGTGTGTTAGACACACTGCCCGCGTCTCCGGGCTGCTCTCCTGTAATTGGAGATGTGATCATGCCAAGCAGGATCTTAAACACGTGTTTAAACACATGATCTTAAACACGCGCTTAAGTGCCACATTGCTTCTCTGGTGTGAGAAACTGGAAGGGCGAATAAGGACCAAAATATGTAGCAGAGATTGGAAAATAGAAAGAAAATGTTCAAATGGAAAAGAACAAGAGGGCGTGGGGGAAAGGAAGGAAGAGGAAAAAGAGAAGAAAAGGGGAAAATGGAAACAAAGCTTTTATAAATAAGGAAGGGAAGAGGGTATGAAGGGAAAGGAGAGGATTGGGGGCAAAAAAGAATCAACATTTATTAGGTACATATACAAGTTCCTTATGACGAATGAGATCATTATGTATATATACAATGTACTAATAAAGTTAATGTTTTAAAAAACAGCCACACGTGGCGGTGCACACCTGACCTCTCAGCACTCTGAGCTGAGGCAGGAAGACTGCAGGCTGGAGCCCAGCCTAGGCGACTCGGCGAGACCTTGTCTCAAAATAAAAAATAGTGTGCTGGGACGCAGCTCAGGGCAAAAGAGAAACACAGAGTCTGACAGGTTCAAAGCTCCTAGATAAGCGGTCTCCTCAGTCGGCTGTTTGGTACATGGACAGCGGGAGGTTTAGTTTTGGTATAAAAATGCAGCCATCCATGTGGGTGAGCAGGTTGCCAGGCAACAGCAAGCTAGAGGCTCAGTGTAAGGTCCCAAGGGGAGAAGCAGCCAGTAGGGGACGGAGCCAGGCTACGGTGGCCTGCAAGGGACCTGGCAGGGCTGCACTGACTGGTGAGAATTACTTCACGCACTGCTGGGTTACGGTGGCCCAGAAGGGATCTGGCAGGGCTATGCAGACTGGTGACAATTACTTCATGCACTGCTAGGTTACGGTGGCCTGGAAGGGACCTGGCAGGGTTAGCAGACTGGTGAGAATTACTCTACACGCTGACTGTAAATGTCTATGGCGTGGTCTTCACAAGCACCAGAAAGAAAACTAATTTTTTTTAAATATACATATTTATATATGTATATATATGTGTGTGTGTGTGTATGTGTGTGTGTATATATATATATATATATATATATATTATATATGTATATATGTATGTATATATACTAAATAATTTTGTTGAAAGCTTTTCCTTCACAGATGAAGAAATTTTACAGGAAGGAGCAGCTGTATCCAGTCCACACAGCCTCTTCATCTCCTACCTCCTGGGCGGCTCCCACGTCAGTCAGGGCCACAGCTCGGCTCCTCCGTGTTTCTCCGGTGAACAATCTCCACTACACCGCGCCAGGCTCTGTTAACTACACGCGCTGTTCTGTTTTCCACACTTACCTCTTTGATTGTGGTGTTTCTCCCCCGCCACGAAAACCACCATCTTCCTCCCTTCTTAGGCATCTTATCCCTCATGATAGATTCCACAGTGGCCTGTTTCAAATGGATGGGACATAAATAATGGAACCAAAAGGAGATTAACTCAGCACATTCAAACTGAAAGAAACACATATGCAAACCAAAGAAAAATTAAAAAAAAAAGGAGAAGAAATCAGAGAAAACGCAACATACTATTTGTGGATTGAAAATTTTAGAAAAACAAAATCTAATGGCATCCAAAATTACAGTAAGATAACTTAAGCATGAAGACTTAAGAAGATGTTAAAAGAATAAACGAACAACAAACAAAATACAACACGACAACAATGAGAAAGAAAGCATTAAAAAAAAATCATTAGTGATTAGTAAGACCAGGAGTTTTCAAACTAAAAGTGGCTAACTGATTAAGGTACTGTTACTTCAATATGAAGATTAAAAAATAAAGCATGAACTCACTAATATGGTACCAGAGAAAAACAGTACTAAATAAAACCTAAGGCCACAGAGCGTTCTTAGAAAGGGTGAGTTCCCAAAGTTGGACAAACCAAACTTTAGCAGATACATCTGGTTTAAAAACTTCAGTATCAAAAAGAAAATTCATATTGATAGTTCGAAGGAATGAAGATTTAGTGGCATGGATTATATACAATTTAATAATTTTCAAAGGACTTCTAAAGAACTATATCTCCCCTAAGGCCACTACTAGCACCGACGTAAATGTTATCTCATTCCCTGACTCAACAGAAGATTTCGTTCTTTCAATCTAACAGAAGGAAACTAAGCAGCGGATAAATAATTCACATATTTAGTCTAAAGTATGCTTCTTTTCATCACTTAAAAGATACGTAACAGGCACAGTAGAAGACCTGGCTATACTAAAATGCATCTTAGGCACATACCACTTCATGCCTAACTTTGTCTTAAATTCATTCATGAATATAACAAACCCCCAATTAAAAAAAAAAAAGAGAGAGAAAGAAGCCACAGGATGATATTTTCAGACCCAGCCACAGACTGTGAGGTTTACTTTGAAAAACAAACCAATAGTCAAGAAAACTCCCTGAAGAAATACAAGCAGACCAAGCCCTACAGGCTATTAAGATGCAAGTAAAAGCTACTGTAACTTAAAACAGCACTGGTGGCCCAAAACATCACCATCACCGGAATATAAAACCTAAAATTTAGATTGAGAAGGAAATCAAAGATGGCGCCAACCAGTGACAAAAGTCGCCATTCATGGGGGACGGTGTGTCTCAGACAACGCGGGGACCCTCACAAAGCCCTGTCTGACCCTCCCGCCTACGACTTCCTTGTAGGCAGCAGATCTCACGCCACGGTGTGGTTGTGGGGCAGCCGCAATTTCAGCGGGTGAACCCCGACTGGTGCACACTCTCTGGGCCACCCACCACCCCAATGAGCAATTTTGAGGTGACAGAGCTGGAGCTGGAGCCGGAGGCACAGAAGGCCCCAGCTATGCCCGCGGCAGGCGATTGTCAGACTTCACCAAGCTGGGAGCTGCCGACCCACCAACGTTTATTATGTGAGGTGAGCGATTCGTGTCACTTAGGCTGCTCTTGGTCACTGTTGTGAGCAACTCAGACTCCACTGGTCACACATAGGGCCAGATCGGTGACTGCGGTGGAGGAGGACACAGCATGTTATGAGCCACCTTTCCAGTAGGGGGCGCTTGGCAGCAGTCACCATGTTTGTGATCAAGCCTGGTGAAGACCCTCAGGACAGAGGGAGAAATGGTTTCTTCCTGCAGGCACCCTTGCATAGCCCCAAAATCCACTATGGATGGATCAAAGATTTAAATAGAAGAAGAAGCGGGGCCTTTTCTCTACCGGGGAAGCAACAGCAACTTGACATGTGAAAGAGTAACATCGACAAATTCTACATTTACAGAAAGGCCGTACTAGAGAAACATCTAACCAGCAGGTCCCTCAGCCGCGCAGCGCCCGGAGGGGCCAGGCAGGCTCCACCAGGCGAGTAGACCTTCAAGGGTCTCAAAAACAGGACCAAGCGACACGCGCCAGCCTCAGAGATGCTAAGGACAGGAGCAAGTCTGAGACAAGGGCCCATCCAGGCTGGGCGGGCAGCCACATACCGGCACTGGGAGCCCACCCACACCTGCCCAGGCCCACGAGGGCCCCAGCACTACATGCACTGAGAAAGGAAGGGGTCTCGGGCTCCAGGGCAATGAACAGGAAGTTAGGAGCTAGGCATGGTGGTCCATCCTTATCCCAGCAACGTGGGAGGCCAAGCCGGGAAGATCCCACATTGGGGCGCAGCCTGGATAACTTAGTGACTTAGACCAGGATTCAAACAGGACTCGGGGTACGGCTCAGGGTGAAGGGTCCCAGATTCAACCACCAGTAGCACAAAGAGACCAGAAGCTCCTGATGTAAGCTTGCGACCACCAAGAGCGCACCACAAATTAACTCTGTGCTTCCTAAAAGTTAAATTCCCACCACCACAAAGGACCCTGCCGTCACGCTGCTTTCTCAAGCTAACGCTCACCTTGGGCAGAGGCTTCTGGAAAGCTTGCATGGCCAGGAGCAGCGGGGCTGCAGTCGTCCAGTTATAGTACCTGACGGAAGACAGGCGCAGGTCACTCGGGAAAGGCTGGAGGACACGCGGAGCGGCTGGTCCCGCGAACTGCCCCTGCCAGGGGCTCCAGCCAGCACAGGCTGACGGGCGACAGTCAGGGTCTTTAGCTGTGCTGTCCCAGGTGCCTCCACTGAACAGATAAAAATGTCTCCCTCTCGTGGTCACCGTGACTCTGGGGAAGAGCTGGGTCACACCCGGGGCAGATCGGTGACTGAGGTGGACGAGGACACAGCGTGTTATGAGCCGCCTTTCCAGTAGGGGGCGCTCGGCAGCAGTCACCATGTTTGTGATCAAGCCTGGCGAAGACCGTCAGGACAGAGGACCCCAGAGCTGCTGCAGGAAGCGGCAGGGACGCTGGGACAGGTATGTTCAGCGTGAGCGGAGGGTTCTGAGGAGATTCGTGGCTGTATGCTTTTAGCCATGACACTGTTTTTTTAAGCATTCACCATATTGTTATCATACTTCATAAAATTGTGCTATACTGAGTGGAAGGACAGTGAAAAAGACTGACAACGCCTTTGCCCCACATATTTCTAAGGTCTGACGTCCAGGTCTCCCTTGAAACAATAAAAGCGAGACGGCGCCGTGGCAGGGCCGAGGACAGGTACTTACTTACTGCCAATCTTCACCACAAGATTGGGGTCGTCAATGATCCCTGGATTGTCCACGAACTGCTGATACGACACGGCCTGCTCCAAAAACGCATCTAGATGCCGTCGGAAGGGGCAAAGGAAAGTGGAGAGGAAACTGGTTGGAACAGCAAGCCGTAAGTGCTTTCTGAGGGCTTTCTCCACGGAGCAAATGACCCTTAAAAATATATCTATAAAGGGGAGTTCGCTTTGTTGGGGGGACGGCGTCATGGGGTGGGTCTCAGGACATCCCAGCACTTGGGAGGCTGAGGCAGAAGGATCGCTGGGAGTTCGAGGTCAACCTGGGCTACACAGTGACCCCTTGTTTTAAAACTCAAGAGAGTTAAAAAAAAAAAAAGGACTAAGGCCAGCGAACCGACCTAACACGAGGGAGGCCCGGCACCGGAGAAAGCCGTGAACTCGCTCACAGCAGCCGGCGCCCGGCTTCCCAGTGGCGGCCACTAGGGGGCGGTGTGGGGCTTCGCGAAGCCATCCTACCTTTGGTGACCTCGGGATGGTCGCTGAGACCCCCGCACAGGGAAATGGCGATGGACGGCAGGTCCCGCAAGCCGTCCGAGGTGCTCTCCACGCCGCTGTCCGCACCCGAGCTGCCCACCGACTGCGGGGACTGGTTCGCCCAGCGAGGTCCCGGGTCACTCGTGTGCTTGGGAAGCCCCGAAGGGTCTCCGCTGCAGGAAGAGAAGCCTGAGGACTCTGCTCCTCCTCTCCAGTCCTTGGAGGCCTTCTAAAGTTGGGAGCACCATCTGGATCCCCCAGATCCAGGAGGCTGAGGCAGGAGGATCCCTAATCTGGGCGTTGGCTCAAAATAAAAACATAGAAAAGGGCTTAGCTGGAACCTAGGCTCCTCCTGTCCAGCCTTCCAGAGTGCTGGGATGACAGGCAGGCACCGCTCTCCTAATCAAACGCCAGAGATGCCTGGCTTGTAGAAAATGTTATGAGAAATTGAAAGAAATTTTACTTTTTGGGAAAGTACAGGGCGGCCACCTCAGGGTCCATGTCTGTGAGCTCGTCCAGGTAGACGCCGTCAGCTCCGAGGTGTCTGCTGCGCTTATCTGGAAGTGGAAAGGGGCAAGTCAGCAGAGCCTCCCGGCAGGCAGTGTGCGGTGCCACCGCAGCCAGGGGCCGGGCATCAGCAACTCAGCGCGACCGCATTTCACAGGGCACAGGGGCTGGGATCCCCGGAGCACGCAGCCACCGGGCAGGGGCAGCGCCCACCTTTCCTCCGGGGAGAGTCCGTCTTGCTCGCCGCTGTCTGGGCGGGGCCAGCAGCGGAGGGCCTGAGCTCCTCCATCTCCGTCACCGGCACGGGCCTGGGCACCGGCACCGGCACCGGCAGGGGCGGGGGCGGGGCGGCCGCGCCCAGGGCCTCCAGGTCATTCTCCGCCCCCAGCTGCATCTCCGCATGCGGCTGGCTCTGGTCCAGCGTGGGCGACTGGTCGCTGAACGTGTCCGAGGACTCGCTGTGCACAGCCTGGAAGCGGGTTTTGTCGCAGATCTTCCTGCTGCTCAGGGGGCTGGGTTCCTTTATCTTGTGCGGAGCGGACGACTGGAGCGACACGGGGGGAGGGAGGGTCAGGATGCGGCCAAGAGACCTTATCCCTGTTTTATTTCTCCAGTTCTGGGCACTGAACCTGGGGCCTTCTTGCCCAGCGGCATGCTCAGCCCTTTTTCAAGAGTGTTGCTGTTGTTAATTTTCAGCCAGGGCCTCACTAAGTTACTAGGTTTCCCAGGCTGGACTTAAACTTTCGATCTTCCTGCCTCAGCCTCCCAGTGAATCTCATAAAACAAATCTCTCCTACTAGAAGGCAAGGTCATGTCTATCCTGGGGGTTGAGAGGGACTGTGGGAGCAGCGGCCACAAAGACGGGGATCCCCACACTGGCCACCAGGCAGCCGCTTTCCATCTAGTTGTCCTGTGTCTTTACAACACAGGCAACTAGGCGAGGTGGCACACACCTGTAATCCCAGCACTCAGGCTAAGGCAAGAGGATCTCCACAAGTTTGGGCCTACCCCCGGCTACATAGCGAGACCCTGTCAAACAAACTAATATAAGTAAAATACAAACGCAGTGAGTCCTCCTGTGACATTGCTACCGCACAACTCTGCATGTTTTCCTTTACTGCTCCGGGGTGCCAGGCCCCTGGTGGACACCGGCAGGAACCCCGCGCAGAGAGGCCGCTCACCTTGGCGGCCTGTGGCAGCTCTCCCCACAGCCAGAGCATCTCCAGGTTGCTCTTGGGCACCGCGCGGTCGCTGGCCTTGCTCACCAGCTCCGAGTCGCTCTTCGGGGTGGCGGGCCGGGAGCCTGAAGGGCTGAAGCGAACACAGACGTCACTGAGGCGGGAGAGAAACGCACTCCAGGCCCAGACCTGGGGCTGGCACCGCAGCCCAGAAAGGGCCTCGGGCGATCCCGCCTCTCGACACTAGGGGTCGCTGCACCCACGTGCAGGGCGATGGCGCCGGGCTCTGAGCAGCCTTTGGCCACCTGCAGCCAGAAGGCCAAGGAGACGGGAAGGGAAAGAGCCGCTAGGAAGGAAACCTGGGAGAGAGGCACAGAGAGAAAGGAAAAGCGGTGTCGGAGAACCAGAGTGCCCAGCTGCCACACCTCGCCCTGCTCACCCTCCTGCGACAGCACGCCAGGCCTCAGATCCGACCGCCGGCCAAGGGTGCGGCTGGCCTGATTCCTGTTCGGATACTCAGGCCAGGCAAAGCACTGCGTGCCTGTCCTCCCACCACTCAGGAGGCTGAGGCACGAGGGTCACTGCGAGTTTGGAGCCAGCCCGGGCTCCACAGTGAGACCCAAATAGGTGAATAAATCAATACTTTCCATCCTGCACTGGTCTGGAAACAGAAACTGTGTCACTGGCTGGCTTTGTCACCAGGAAACTCAGTCAGGTGCTTAAGTCCCTCTCACAGGCAAGCCTGGGAGAAATGCGGCATCTTCTTACTTCCATGCTTCCTATATTTCTACTCTAATTTTTTTTTTTTCTAGCAGTACTGGGGACTGGACTGAGTTCCTTTGAACTATGTCCCCATCCTTTTTTATTTGTATTTCTAGACAGGGTTTCCCTAAGATGCTAAATATCTCAGAAGGCTCAAACTTGGGATCCTCCTGCCTCAGCTTCCTGGAGTGCTTCATTCACTGGGGTGTACCACCCCCGTGTGTGTGTGTGTGTACCACCACATCAGTGGCTTATACTTCTACTTCTAAGACCTAAACAATGTCTCACTTCTGCCCAGCCAAAGTAACTGTCCAAATGAGTTAATTTTATAGCCAGCCATGGTGGCTCCCTCAGGAGGCTGAGGCAGGAAGATCACTATGCGTCCCAGCTTGGGCCACATGGAAAGAAAGAAGAGAGAAAAGTTTTCTGAATTTCTGGAAGTCTCATTTAGACAACTTAATTATAATCTTTACTGTACCACATGTAACCTCACTTTCCTCATTTTCGAATGGTCTTTCTTCCCCATAAAGCCTCTGCATGAGTAATATCCTAAGTGCAGATTTTTGTCTGGTGCTTTATTCTTTTGGTCTGGGTTCAGCGCTGAGGACTGAACCCAACGGTGCTCTACGAGTCGGCCAGGCCCGGGCCTTTCCCCTGCTTTAGCACTAAATTGTCAGGCGGGACTGACGCTTGCATCCTCCTGCCTCGGTCTCCCTCAGTGTTCAGATCACAGGTGTGGCCGCTGCATCCAACTTGGTTTGGTCCTTTAACCGAAGAGAAAATTTTTCCAGATAAAAACTAATCATAGTTTGATTTGGAAAGATTTATAAAGTAAAGCAGAGGCCACAAAGTCGGTGTCAAAGTGTGAGTAATACTGAGAAAGATCTCAGATAACTGGACTGAAAACATATGAATCTCAGATCCACGTTAGGTCAATCTCCTACACTAGTCTTCTAAATTCATGGCCGATTGCACCAGGAAATGCCTAAATCCATCATTTACATGGCCTAATGGGCAATTTAAGTATTTATAAGAGTATAAGTTAAATGATCCTACAGTGACATCCTAAAAATATCCTGTAGGTGTAGCTGCCCAAACATCTTGGTCATAAAACGTGCTCC
>PVIR01024344.1:0-26012 GCA_004026965.1 Petromus typicus | reverse complement strand
AGAGAGAGGAGCCTGAGCCTCCAGTTAACCAATCTGAATTACAACCACTCCTCACAGATGACTTGAGTTCCTAATCAAGGACCTACTGTAGTCTAGGCTTTCCTGCCTCACATCATGGATACCACCCATATCTCATATCCCTATAGGTTTAAAAAAAAATCTTTCAAAAATTATTACCTTCTGTTCTTGATTCTGTTATTGCAGCTATATAGTGCAGTGGAAGAGGCATGAAGATGTGGAGTCTGGCTCACATTTGGGCTATGTGATTTTAGGCAAACTCACTCTTAAATTCTTCAGCTCTGAACCAAGGATGATGGCGATACACAGATGGACACTTATTAAAACAAGACTTAAGTCAAATATTGTGTGTAAAATGCAGATTGTGCATTATTCAAGAGGAAATGTCTAGGATAATTTTTCAGGCAGGAGTCACCTACACTTGGCAATAATTTACAGTCTGTAGAACTTGTGCATATGCTCATGGCAAAGGCACTTTGTAGTGGGGACTGGGGTGAGGGCTTTGACATGAGCTAATCCTGGATTAATTAGGTGGGTCCAGAGTGATCATGCAGATCCTTAAAAGTGGAAAAGGGAAGCAGAAGAGGAGAGGATGAGGACCCCTCCCCACTAGCTGCCTGCTGTTAGAAAGAGAATGTGAAAAGCTGAAGTAGACTTTCTGCCCATGAGCATCTGGAAGAGAGTGAAGGCCTGTCTATCTCTTAAATTTAGGCTAGTGAGATCTCTGTCCAAATTCTGATTTACAAGGATGAGGTGAATCTTAGTTGTAAGCAAGTGTTTACCATATTCAGTGGTAGACAGTCCTTAGAACCATAAAAAACAAAGCAAAGCAAATATACTAATGTTAAGTATTAGTTTCCATCCAATAACCTATGGGGCTGCATAGCATTAGGCTTGCATTTAGGCCATGTGATTTTAGGCAAACTCACTCTTAAATTTTTCAGCTTTGAACTAAGCTTGATGGCGATAGGGGCTTCATTCTTTGCCCTGTTGAGCCCTGAGCCCATGGAACAGCACATGGCCCCAGGCAGCCCCTGGCATTAGAGAATGGACCAACTCCAGCCAGGCGCACAGAGGAGGAGTCTAGCGAGTCTGAGCTTGAACTGAGAACTCTAAGCTTATTTTCAACCCCAAAGTTGAAGATGTTGCTTATGTTCACAAATCCAACAAAAGGTAGAACCCGCTTTTGAATTCTGGTTATTTATCTGGTACCTAGGCCAAGATCATCACAGTTCCTCTCTCATGTCCTTCTGAGCAGGAATTTCCATCTGGTCTTCTTGGTCCCTTCACGTTTCTGCCTCTGAAAAATAGAGTTTACTGACCTAAGTCCTTGGTGCCAGGCCTAATAAAAGAATGTATATGTACTCAGGAAGTGGGAGGCCTTAGGAGAGCTCAGAATGCATAAGACCTCAATATTTTAGCGGTGCTAAGTTGATCAAGATGCAAGAAGGATGGAATGGGTTTAAAAAAGAAGGCATAACTCTGACCCCGGAAACAGTTGGCGTTTGTAGCTCTTAGAAGTTGAACTGTACTGAGCCAGCAGTCCTGTAGAACTTGCTAACATGTCAGAAGTGATCTGCTTGACATTTAAGTCCTGCAACGGTATAGGTTCTGATAGTTATCTGACTTGGAGACATTTGTCCTTGGATCTTGGGAACATTTTGCTGCCACATACAGACTTCTGCTTACCATCGCACCATATCAAGTATTTTGCATGGACTCACTTTTTGGAAATCAATCAAAATAAAATAATAGCTTTTTGAAACAAAAAGCATGTTTGTTTATTTGAAAACATGTTTTATTAGAAATATCAGCTTGTTGAGATTTTTGATCAGGGTTTTTGATCAAATAATAAACATTACTCTGTTTTTAAACAAATTTTACTTATTGAAGTAAAATTACCTATATGTCATAAAATTATCATTTTAACTATTTCAAGTGTACAGTACAGAAGCACTAAGTAAATCCTAATGCTATGCAGCCTTGATTACTTCCCACTCCAGAAATTATTCATTATCTGAAACAAGTTCTCTTCCTGTTAAGCAATAACTCCACATAACACTTCTTCCTGGCCCTGGCATCTCTGCACTAATTCTAAGCATGAGACCATAATTGGAATCACACAGTACTGGCCCTGTTGTATCTGTCTTATTTCACTTAACATAATGTTTTCAAGGTTCATCCATGTCACAGCAAGTGTCATACTTTCATTCTTTAATATTTCATAAATTAAAATATATGCACATATATATATTTACTACATTTTTTATTCACTCACCTGTTGATGGATATTTGGGCTGTTTTCACCTTTGTGGCTACTGTGAATAGTGCTACTACGAATAATGCTGTCCAATTACCTGTTCGCATCTTGACTTCTGTTCTTTTGGGGAACACCTGGAAGTGGAGTTGTCTGATGATTTGATTTCACTTTATTCCATGTTTAACTTTTAAAGAACTTCCAAACAGTTTCCATAACAGTTACACCATTTTATTTTATTGACAGCAATGCATAAGAGTTCCAGTGTTTCCACATCTTGGTCAATGTGTGTCATTTTCCATTTCGGGATAATAATCATCCCAATGGATATGAAGCACATTTCATCATCATTTTGATTTGCGTTTTCCTAATGGCTAATGATGTGGAGCATTTTCTGTGTTTATTGACCTTCTTATATTTTGTTTGGAGAAATGACTATTCAAGTCTCCTGCCCAGTTTGAGTTGTTTGTTGAGTTTTATGAGTTTTTTTTTAAATATGTTTCAATTAATCTTATGAATTTTGAAGTTTTGGTTCTTACCTTTATGCATTTAATCCACTTTGAGTTATCTTTTGTCTATGTTGTAAGATAATAAACTATTTTCTTATTTCTTTTTAAAAATCAAATATTCTGTTTTATACAGATATCCCGTGTTCTCAGCAGCACTTTTCCAAAAGACTATCATTTCCTTTTGGATTGACTTCTACCCTTGTTGAAAATCAATGGACAATATATACGAAGACTTATTTCTAAGGCTTTTATGTTAGTCCACTGGGCAGTGTGTGTCTCAGTGTCAGAACAACACTTTGTCCACTGTGTCTGCAAATCAGGCAGATATTGAACATTCTTGCCTTCTGGGAACAAGTCCCACTTGATCATGGTGTGTAGTCCCTTGACTCTGCTTCTGAATTGTTTGGTAGAATTTTGTTGAGGGGTTTTGGCATAAGTGTTAGTTAGGGATATTGATCTGTAATTTTTCATTTGTAGCGTCTTTCTCTAGCTTTGGTATTAGGATAATGCTAGCCTCAGAATAAATTGGGTACTGATTCTCCTTTTCAGTGTGTTTGGAAGAGTTTGGAAGGATTGGTTTTAACTCTTTTTCAAATGTTCAATAGGATTCATAGGTGAATTCATATCTCCATCTTTTCTTTTCTTTCTTTCTTTCTTTTTTTTTTGTTGTTGTTGTGGCGAAGCTTTTGATTATTTGACTCAACCTCTTTTCCAGTGATAGATCTGCTCACCCTCTTGTTTCTTCATAATTTAATTTTGGTAAATTGTATAGAGATTTGTCATTTCTTCTAGGTTGCTTAATTTGCTGTTCCTAACAATCTTTTGTAATCCTTTCTATTCCTGTGAGATGGATAGTAATGTTCTATTTTCATTTATTTAGTAATTTGAGTTTTTCTTTTCTTTTTTTTTGAGACAAGGTCTTGCTTTGTGGTTCAGGCTGGCCCTGAGCTCAGCCTCAAACTCACACCACAGCAATCCTCCTGCCTCTGCCTCCCAAGTGCTGGGATTACAGGTGTGAGCCACCGCATACTGTGGTATGTGGTGTTCATTGCTGCTGGGGTGAGTCTCCACACCCAGTATTGTATGTGGTTACAGGGGATCGAACCCGGGTCCTTGCGCTTGCAAGACAGGCACCAGAACCACTGAGCTAAATCCCCGGCCCAAGTTTTTCTTTTCTTTGCAAGAGCTGGAGATGGGACCCAGGGCTTTGTTCATGTTAAGCAAAGACTCTACCAGAGAGGTATGCCTCAAGCCCTGAATACTCTTTTTTATTAGGCTATCTAAATAAAAGCTTGATAATTTTGTTATTCTTTTCAAAGAATTGTCTTAAGGAAGGTTTTGTTGTCTTTCTCTTCTGTTTTTCTATTTTCTCTTTCATTATTCTTCTTTATTCTTTATTATTTCCTTTCTTTGTGAAGTTTGTGTGAAAGTTTCTCATCTTTTAGTTTTTTAAGGTATAAATTTAAGTTTTTGACCTGCGATCATTCCTCTATTTTATTATGTTTATCTATGGTTATTATTTTACTCAACACTTCCTTCATTACATCCTGTAAGTATTTAAGCACTGTTTTTTCTTTTGTTTTAAAGTATTTTTTAATTTCCTTTTGATTTCTTCTGTGACTCACTTGTTTAAGAGTATATTGTTTAGCACAAATTTGTGAACTTTTCATTTACACTCTATTATTAGCTTCTAGTTGATTAAATGTGACGTGAAAGGATATTTTCTATAATTTCACTCATTTTAAATTTATTGTGTTGTTTCAATATATATTTGAATTTCCTTATATACTCTTTATATTTCATAATTGATCTGAAACAATTGCAAATGTAACTTTTACCTTTTTATAATTGTTTATTGGTTCCTTGTGCCCTTCACCAAAACTTAAACTTTGGTCCTGACATGTAAAGTCCTCCAGCATGTGCCTCCAGCCTTACCAGTCATGGCCCTCCCCTGCCTACTTCCTCAGACTCGTTCAACTTCTAGTGGTCAGAAAGTGTCACATGTCTACCATCCAGTGTGGTATACGATAGCTATTTTGCACTACTCACTCTTTCCAACCAGACTCTGAGCATTCTCATGTTTATGCTGTTCAATCCATATGGTTACATCTCTTTGGGAGAATGTCCATTAAGCACGAACCTTGTCCATTCTCGAATGTTGCTTGTTACATGATACTTGTGCTGTTTTCATTTGAAGTGATACCTTCTTCCTGCCTCTCTGGGCCCAGAGAACTTTCTTTAATCTTCTCTTCATTATCTACATGGTGCTGACATTACTTATTTTTTGAAAAGTGGTGCACTCTTTAGTATCCTCTGTCTGAGCCCAGTGTAGTGCTTGGAGTCTGAAGCAGGCCCGGTTAGTCATCGGGAAGAGAAAGCTGCACCATCCATGGTTCTGCAGCAGCACCTGGTCAAGAGAGATACTTGGTGGAGAAGACAGAGCTGGGATGAGGGAGCCCCGGGACTGTGAGGGATGCTGGAAGTGAAGTGCCAGGAGGGCCTGGAAGGAAAGGTGCTGAGTCAAAATAAGAGGTTACATTAGAATTTTCAAGGTGAAGACACACTCCTCCCTTCTGGGAGGGAGAGAAAGATATAAGAGACAAACCAAGTAAGAGCCCTATGTTCTGCATTAGTCTGCCTTTTTCTGGAGCAGAGATATTCTGGGAAGACAAAGAAAGTGACCTTGGGACTCAAGGAGGATGAGGATGCCCAGCAGGATGAGAGTTTTACATTTCTTACGTGAACACATTGACAAAAATGACTTAAGCTTTTCCTAAAAAGAGCATTTAAGTTATTTTGGCCGCCCCAGGGAGCTGTTGGCATTTGGAAGGGAGTTCAGATAAAA
The DNA here is from genome assembly GCA_004026965.1 of Petromus typicus. Taxonomy (NCBI): domain Eukaryota; kingdom Metazoa; phylum Chordata; class Mammalia; order Rodentia; family Petromuridae; genus Petromus; species Petromus typicus. Next base: position 20,383 of record PVIR01024344.1, on the reverse strand, counting down.
ATAATGTCAGCCATTTGCACTCAACTCTTCCAGTGGTCTCAAGGTCAGTGTAACATTTGTTATCACTGATGGAGATTTGCTTTGCAAAGTCTGCCATCAGCTGCATTCCCAACCTAAGGACTCTTTTTCAAATCTTAGAAATCCTACAACTACACATGCATGGAAATAGTACTTTACCCAAAACAGATAAAGTAATGACTCAAGAATACCATAATAGGGCCGGGGATATAGCTCTGTGATTCCGGAGCCTGTCTTGCAAGTGCAAGGACCCGGATTTCATCCCCGGAAACCACATAACAATACTGTGCGTGGAGACTCACCCCAGCAGCAACCAGTACCACATACCACAGTGTCGGGTGTGGTGGCTCACGCCTGTAATCCCAGCACTCGGGAGACAGAGGCAGGAGGATTGCTGTGATGTGAGTTTGAAGCTGAGCTCAGGGCCAACCTGAACCACAAAGCGAGACCCTGTCTCAAAAAACCTTAAAAAAAAAGAATACCATAATAAAATCTGGTATGCTGGGAATGGAGAGAGGTCCTGATAGGGAGACAAAATCAAAAAGGGATGGGGAAAACAATACTTAATAAAATCTTTTGATAATTATAGCTTTATTTTTTAAATAATATTGACCATATGAATGACCTACATGTGTTTAACCATAATAGAATTTTAAAAAGCATAATGATATAATGAATACGGGAACCAATCACTCAGCCTTGACCTCGGATAAACATCTGTAATTTACCTCCTCCCAGGTGTAGTCTTTTACATTATCCCATTACTTAATGCTCCTGTGAATCTCTGCAAAAAGACTTGTTCTCCTGATTCTGCGTAAATTTTTTCCTTAATGTCACATCTCTGTTAGAAGTTAGGGTACTGAGTAATGAGTCTTTAGGCATATAATTTAAATTTATACAGCTAAATCTATATTTAACAGTACAGTCTAGAAGCTCATCCAAATCCTAAAGAAGAAAATTTTAAAAACCAGAATAATAAAAAAAAAATAAAATGCAAAGAAATTAACAAGAAGCATCAGAAATATAAGGAAGTGAGGTGAAGGGCAAAACTTGTTTGAACTCATGAGGGGAAAGAAAATGATCAGAATGGATGTAAAAGTAAACATCTGGGATGGTTTGTCTAAAGGTGAAAGAGTTAAAAGGAAGTAACTCAGAATCTTTAAAAGTGAAATGATGAACAAGAGTTTTCCAGATAAATATAAAAACTAAGTAGCAAAAAGAGCTTTTAAAGATAAAAGTTTAGTCCTGAATAACACTATTAAAATAGTAAAATTCTACTTATCAAATAATGCAGCTTTGAAACTTTAAAGCAAATACTTTCAGAAATGTAAGTATTGTGTTAAAATCAATCATACAGTTTCTGGTAGATGTTAATATATTTTCCAGTCCTGGATGTAATATGCAGACAAAAATACTGTACGATATGAGTGCATTGATACTGAATTTAAAGGACAAATACCAAATTTTTTATGTTGCAAACACAAAACACATTATTTTCCATCACTCATGAATTGTTTTTTACATTGATGATTTTGTAGATAAAATCAGTTAAGTTCCTAAAAGTAAAAATAATACAGGCTATATAACATAAACTTAATTAACTGAAATTAGAAATACATTTTTAAAAATGTCATCCACAAATTTAACACATGTAAATACTTCCTGGATCAAAGACACAGTTTTCAATTCTAAAAGGTTAAAAATAATATACTCAGAATACAGACTATCAAAACTTATAGACCTGGCCAAATACTCTCTTTCTTATTTTACTTTTAAAGAAGAGTAAACATTAGTTAAGCACTCAATTCACAAATTTAGAAAAAGACTAAAAAACATAAATAAAGTAGGAGGAAGTAGATAATTAGCTAAGTACAGACCATAACACACTGTAAAATATGTCTACAGAATGGAGAAGTAATTCCAAGAACAAAATTAAAGTAGTTGAAACCCTTCTTAGACTAATGTGATACAAAGTAAGAAAGTAAAAAAAATTAAGAATGAGAAAAAAAGCACTGGAATTATAAAAATAATTTTGAGAAGCATTCTATGATTACGCTTAAAATTCAATGAGAAGGGAGATTTCTGAGGAAATGGAAATCAAATTAACTTAAGGAAAACATTCAAAACGGGGGATATATCAGGAGTCCTGTAAGATAGAACTCTAAATCTCTAAGAAGATTCCAGATGGATGGTTCATTGGAAGGACTGAGAACACCTGTCCACCAATGGAAGGACACAGATTAAATACAGCCAAGGAAAAGTCAGATAGGAAGGAGTCTAAGAGAAAGCATTTGCAAGATTCTTCTCTCACAGACAGCGCTGTGTGTTGCCCATCCGAACTTTGGTGTCTTGGGCTCAGGCACATGAGCATGAAATGTCCGTGAGACTGACTTTAGTTGCTTAGTTTCCAGTCTCTTCACAGTCAAACTGATATCCCATGACCCAGCACCCCAGGTGAGCAGAAGGAGGCAGTCATCAGAAATTACACGGTTAGCATATATTTGGTCATGGTGTGAGCCCCAAGAACACAAAGGATTTTTTTCCCTGAAAGATGCCCCAAGAACTTGGGCTGGTCTGCTAAGGGCTGGGGAAGGGCCATTCCTTTAAATATGCAGCTTTTAACAACCTAAGCCTGTTGAGTTAAACCTAGATTACATATAAAATAAGCCAATTATCCTGAAAGACTTAACAGTTATCAATACCTACCATTGCCCAAAGCACAAGGCTTCTATAACTTCCAAATTAAATTTCCCCAAATGTAGGATTAGATAATTGCAGTATGATCCAAACTTTCCTAGAGTCTGTAGGAAGGTGAAAAACTTTCCAATTATTTGTCTGATTTTTAACATAAAATTGAAAAAAGATAGTGCAGAAAACTACAGATGAACCACATTTTTGAATATGAAGGCAAAAACTTTCAACCAAATGTGCCTCATGACCACCTGGAGTTCATTCCAGGAAAGAAAATATGGTTAAAAATCTAAAAATAAATCAATGTTCTTCACTGTATTAATAGTTTAATGGAGAATAGAATAAGCTTTACTCTCATCTCACTGGAGAGCACAAATCTTTGATAAAGTTCTTGTCCATTTATGACTTTAAAATCAAGTAAAATAGAGATAGGGAAAAATCAGGCATGACTTTAAAGTCACAGCCTGAGCAAAAACAGACACAAGTTTTGGTGATAAGAGGGCAGAAAATAACTCACGCTTTAATTAAGTGGGCAAACCACTGTACTCCTTGATAAAAAAAGGAAGAGAGATATAGATGCAAAAGACTCCTAGGTGCAGGCAGGAAGATGGGTCTGGCCAGGAGCTGACCTGAAGTCTTCACCCTAATGGATGTCCACAGTAGGATCTCCACCCAAAAGGAACAGACAATACATTTTCAAGCATATTTTGAACCATTTGCAAGTAGGTCTGCACATGCTAAAAGCCTTCCACCTTTTCACTAGATGTCTCCAATTTTTTTTCTTGAAAAAAATAATGGCATTCCTTTGAGACACTGGGAAAGTAAGATGTATTCGTTGGGGCTGCTCTGTCCAGGGAGTAGCCAGCTTCGCAGTCCTCTCAGAGGATTTGCTCTTTTTTTTTTTTTTTAAATTATCTTTATTGGTACATTAAATATACACATCATGATTGCACTCTATAATGGGGATTTGTACCAGTAAGGATTTGCTCTTTAAATAAGCTTCTGTACCTGCAGGGCGGACTCGGATACTTCTTCCAGTAATACCTTTTCCCTTGCATTTAATCCGAGTCATTCTCTGTGTGGTTTCCACCTCACACAAAGCAACAATTCATTGTAGCCAGTGACAAAATAAGAAAGCTGTTTCTGCAACTCAATTAAAAATGTGCAACTCGAGTTTTTCATGACACAAGACCAATCGCAGTCTAAATTTTTTTCTTTTAATGGTTTCAGTAATTCTGAAAAAAAAAAAAAACTTGGCTATTATAATTTGAGGAAAGAAACACATAAGAGATAAATATTGCAAAATAATTTTTAAATTATTATTTTCAGATAATGGGGTTATACACACCTCAAAGCTGAGGGACCCACTAGAATAATACTGTAAACTATAAAGCAGTTCTGTGAGAGTGGGATTGTAGGGAGGGCAGGGGAATGGGGAAAAAATGAGAATCAAGATGTGTCACATACAGGTACAAATTCTCAATGTGGAATGTGATCCTAATGTATGTATAAAATGTACCAATGAACTCAATATAAAAAGGAGTTCTATGATGTGAGTGGCTTTAAATGAATACAGAAAAGGCAATCATTTTCCAAGACAATAGCAAAGCTAGTAGAAGATTTAAAAACAACTTTTTATAACCGTGAATAAACTGTAAAAATATCTGAGTAAATTTAAATAAGAAATGACACATGCAAGTAGAGAATAATGAAACCCTTTGAAAAATATAAATCAAGATTCAAATAAATGGAAAGAGATATTCGAAGAGGAAGACAATATTTTAATGATGCTTATCTGTATACCGTAATCTAATAGGTCTTGATAAATCTCAGGCAATCCTAAAGTAAACTCTGCCAGTATTTCGTTTGCCACTCTAAAAAATGGTTGTGACAGTCACTCTGAAAGTTAAATCTAACATAATAATAACCGGGAAAAGTTCGGACAAGAGTCCGAATGCTATTACCTAGAAGGAGTTAAGCAATGTCTTCGAACAGCGAGTGCAATGGCAGCAGCCCCTCCTGGCTCCCTGCTGTCCTAGAAGGTGCCGGCTGTGGGGCTCAGGTCCCCCACGGCCTTCACTTGCATTCAGGAAATCTTTGTAGTCACCTGCATTCACTTGTGCAGGTGATGCAGGCAATCAAGCCGACATAGCTGGCGAGAGGGTTCAGATCAGATCCTGGGCGTGTGAGTCCCTCAAAGACAACCTCCGGGTCCTCTTCTCGTGTGTTCTGGAGAATTCCAGCCGCTAATGGCCAGACAGGAATGGAGAAGTCGTGTGGGTCTGCAAAGCAGAAGCCATCTCGGAGGACAAGTGTGGGGCAGCTGCGCAATAGGAGTAAATGTCTTCCGGCCTAAAAGTAATCAGTCTTCATTTGTTTAACTGGAAATTGGATAGAATTGTCATTTTCATCTTTTGAAAACTCAAAGGCGTGTGTGGGCTTGCAGTCAGTAAAGGTTTCTGTCCACGATCATTCGGCCCCCAGGTAAGGCGGCCCGCAGAGAGAGCCAGAGGGAGCGGGTCGGGGATAGACCTTCCGGCCACGACCCCAGGGCTCCACCTCCGACCAGGCCTCATCACAGTTAGGTACAAGCATTAGCGGACCGAGCCAGTAACGTGTGTCACACCCTACAATCTAGTCACCTTTAAAGTCCCATCGGAGCGCAGGAGGCTTTGAGAGGACATCTAGACATAAAACGTAACAAAGGGTTTTGTTTGTAATTTATTAATAAACATACTTCCAGCTTGTGTGCTCATAGCGGGAGTGTGTTTCCTCCCATCCCTCGGTCTCCCCGACTTTATCGCTTCCTTTCTCTCCCTTGCTTCCGCTTCCCTCGTTTCCGCTTCCCTTTCTCTCCCTCTGCACACTTCCTTTGGAAGTTTCTCTTCCTGCTCAGACTCGATCCCTGCGTTGGATCCCAATGTTCCTCCAGGTGTGGTTGGGAAGAAGCTGGCTGAGAGCTGCAGGGGGTCCTAGGTGTCCCACGCCCTTGAGCAATACACACAGCTCATAGCAAGCGAGGGCGTGGGACAGAGCACGTCTGAGGTTCCTGGTCACCGAAATGCCCTGTGCCTACGAGCAGCGAGGTGTCCCCACCTGTGTGTAACACGGGCGGTGCCGGGGCGCGGTTTCGGGGGTGACTTGAAGGACGGCATAATGGCCGCGGTCAGTAATTTGTCTTGAACTTGCAGCTGCTTCCCTAGGAACAGGCTCGTGATGTTCCTAAATGACCACAGCCTCACTCGAGAGCTCCATTTCAGCTACGGAGCTTGGCTCTCACCTCTGGCAGTCAGTCCTCTGATTTATCTTCTCCGTGGCACTGTTTCAATTTCCTTACCAATAATATGGAATGAACCTCAAAGAAGACACGCCAGGAACATGAAAAATTATTCTGACAGTGACGCCCCCTTCAGACCGATGCTTTTCTGTTCAGGAGATTAAAACTATCCTCTGTAAATTCTATCACGATTTAATCAGCATTACGTTTTGGGTACCAAGGATTAGAAGGTCAATAAATCAGGCCTTCAAGGCGCTGGCAGTTTCGTTGGTCAAGGTTTACATGCGAGTATGGAGAACTGTAAGTAAATTCAACTTCAAAATCGTAAGAGAGGGGCCGGGGAGTTAGCTCAGTGGTTCCGGCGCCTGTCTTGCAAGCGCAAGGGCCCGGGTTCGATTCCCCAGTAACCACATACAATACTGGGCGTGGAGACTCACGCCCAGCAGCAACCAGTACCACATACCGCAGTGCCGGGCGTGGTGGCTCACGCCTGTAATCCCAGCACTCGGGAGGCAGAGGCAGGAGGATTGCTGTGATGTGAGTTGGAGGCTGAGCTCAGGGCCAGCCTGAACCACAAAGCGAGACCCTGTCTCAAAAAACCTAAAAAAAAAAAAAAAAAAAAATCGTAAGAGAAATAAAAGCATCGTGTAATAGGAGTCAGAGGAGTCAGGATCAAGAGTCGGCAGAGGGGGTCAGGCCGTGTGAGTAGAACTTGCCTGGCCACCGCTGCACACCCTGGACGGTGGACGTGGTCACACAAGTGAGAGATAAGAGGACGCCGTGTGCCCTGTTCAAGAGCTGTCCAGAGGGCGACCTGGCAGTGGACTTGGTGTGGAGGGTGTTTAAGGCTGGAGAAGTGGTTCTCAGCTTTTCACCCTGTAAGAAAGAAAGGTATAATAATAATCAGGGGCACAAAACAGTTTTGTTTAAATATTTATACCTATTAGTCCTAATTGTCTTAAAAATCAAACCTGAAACTATTTAAGATGTTCATTTATTTATCCACCTCAAACACTGACAACAAACTCATCTCTTAACATCCAAAAAATTAAAATAAAAGATAACTAATTTTCTAAAAGAAAACTTAGAAGAGTAATATCTTATGGAGGTGATGGCGATGGAATCTGGGGCTTCCCCGATTCTAAGCAAGTGCTCTCCCACTAAGTTACGTTCATTGCCCAGTGTATTATGCTTTTCCCAAATTTCTTCAATATCTGGCTTACTCGAAGAGCATAGCATTAGAAGTCTGCTTCTGTGTTCAGCCTCTCGCAGCATGTGTTTTGGTGGAAGTACAGGAACGAAGTTCAGTGTGCAGATGTGTAGCTAGAGAGCCGCGGGCACAGCATTAGCCTCTGGATAATATCACTTGTGACCCAAAGAACATGAAGAAGACAAAGCCCATCTTAGTCACATTACCAACGTGGCTTTGACTTTGTAAACTCCCTAAAACATCCCAAGACTCCTCAGGGGCACCTGTGTCCCACTTTGCAAGTAGCCTGAGAAGGAACGACCAAGCGTGAGGGTGGCGGAGTCTCTCTTCCGCACCATGAGCCTCTCATGGTGATGGGAACTCTGAACACACCCGGCAAGCCTAGATAGGGCAGAGCTTTCCTGCTCCCTGGAAGTTCCAGCCCTGGGATGGCTAGAGACACAAAGGAAGAGAAACATCCACACGCTCCCTCCTCTGAAGATTCTCTCCTTGCCTACCACAGTTCCCAGACGGAGAAGGGGTAAACACTTCTGTATTTAAAGACTGATCTTTCTAGAAATTTTAGCATTTTAGGTAATCTCCAGTGATCTCACTTACCCAAAGTGATCAGATAAGATATGATATCTCCCTAAATATTTTATTCAGGAACTGGAAAAGAAAAATGACCCCAAAAGTCATATTGAGTGGAAGGTAAAAATAAATTTGCTTGGTAAGCATATTGGCTAAACAAGTAATAGTGCGAAGAACTGCAATTTGCTGTTTTGGTTCAAGTATAGGAAAAAGTTAAGCCTCACACAGATCTGTATTAGAAAAAGGATACAGGGATGGCTTTTTCAGTATACCTGTGAGATGTGAGAGAGTCAGATCCCATCTTAGTATAAGGATGACTTTGTTATAATTTCTTTGAAACAGTAAATAATAAGGGCACATCATCTAGTCTTAGGAGGAGGGTCTTGATTGGAGACTAGGTGGAAAGATAAGATTGGAGTCCCTGGATAAGGTCGATCCCTGGGTGCCCCACTCCTAAGCAAGGAGGATCTACAGAGATCAGGGGTGGAAGGGGCAGAGTATAGAGCTGATTTTCTTCACTCTGTAGAGAGTAGGGACCGCTCACTTCCAAGAGGGCATAACGAGGCGAGTGTTTAACAAAGTTGGTACTTTTTCTCCTAGGAAAATTTCTGAGTCTTCAAGCACACATAAATTTGCCTCCCTGACCTTTTAGATGATGGTGGGCAAACTCTCCAGTTCTCGTGTGATAAACCTTGCCCCTCTGGATTATGCAGAACAGTCAATAGGAAAATTCAGCGTGTGTTGAGTTCTGCTGTGGAAAGGCAGCCTTTGATCCCACTCCCAGATTGCTGCTTTTCCTCTCCCTTCAGAGTCTGTGACACGGGCCTCTCCTCCTCATCCCTTCCCAGCCTGCCTTAGTTACTACAGCAAACTCGTGGTTGAAAAGCCCCAGGCAGGCCTGGGGATCTAGCTCAGTGTTCTGGCACCCACCTTGCAAACCCAAGAGCCTGGATTTGATCCCAGCTAACCACACACAACAATGCCAGGAGTGGAGACTCACACCCAGCAGCAATCAGTACCACATACCACAGTGCCGGGTGTGGTGGCTCACGCCTGTAATCCCAGCACTTGAGAGGCGGAAGCAGGAGGATTGCTATGAGTTTGAGGCTGAGCTCAGGGCCAGCCTGAACCACAAAAGCAAGATCCTGTTTAAAAAAAAAAAAAAAAAAAAAAGCCTCAGGGAAGGGAAGCTGCATACTCTACTTCTGGATCCTCTAAATAGAGAAAGTAACCACACCCATCTGCAGGTAAGATGGCGGCTCCGAGGGAGGCAGGTTGTGACGTGTGCCGGCCTCTTCTCACAGTGCGGGGAGGCCAGGCGCCCTGGTTATTACTGCACACACTCAGCAAGGAGGGGCATAAACCACCCCTGCTCATGTGCAGCAAAGGGATTGTGTGGAAAGCATCACACCGAGGAGTTCAGCTTCCTCGGCAGAGAAATCTCCTTTATTAAGCAATTTATTAGCAAACAATGGGAAGGCAGGAGGGCCTACTAATTTTGCTACCTAATACAACCCAAGCGCTATTTGTAAATTATTGCACTTAGTCCTAAGGAAATTCTGGTAGCTAAGTTTTCATATCCTCATAAACAGATAAAAAAAATGAGGCACCAAGATTTACATGCTTGTCCAGTCACACTACTCATGACAAAATGGCACTTAAGTACCAAAGGCCATTCTTCGCATCGTCCCAGGCTGCCATTGCTTTCAAGATGTTAACATACTGCTCAACAACGTAAAATTCCCCTGGCTTTGCTGTTGGTCATTTTAGTGTCTAATTACCAAGGAAATATTCAAAGAACATGAAGGTGACATCCAGAGTTTCTTCAAGGTCATCACTCTGTATTTTGGGATATCATCTTTCATGTTTGTTTTTTTAAATCAGAAGGTGACAAAGAAAAGTTGGGACATGGATGTTTGTAAATTGATTCTGAAAATTTTCTTTTCAAAAGAGGAAGAATTTATGGGTATAAAAATAAATCTTTTCTCTTTACATGTTTTTCATTCTTTTTCAGGTTTTCCTAAAAGTTTTTTGTGTGTGATAGTTGTTTTAAAAAGTTTGAAGAATACAGGAATGTATAGATCATAGAATGAATTCCCACATAGTCATAGACTCTCTTCTCTAGATTAAAAATGCGCTATCCATAAAATACTTTTTCTAGGCCAGGGAGTTAGTGGTTCCGGCACCTGTCTAGCAAGCACAAGGGCCTGGGTTCGATTCCCCGGTAACCACATAACAATACTGGGGGTGGAGACTCACCCAGCAGCAACCAGTACCACATACCACAGTGCCGGGCGTGGTGGCTGACGCCTGTAATCCCAGCACTCGGGAGGCAGAGGCAGGAGGATTGCTATGATATGAGTGTGAGGCTGAGCTCAGGGCCACCCTGAACCACAAAGTGAGACCCTGTCTCAAAAAATAAATAAATACTTTTTCTATCTCTTTTTCCACTTGTCCCTCGAAAGAGGGACATCATCTACTGACTCTACCTTTGAATTCAGATCTGATTTTAGCTCTTGCACGGACAGACAGTTTCTAATAAGATAAGCTCTTGCTAGTGTTTCGATTTCTCTTCTTTCCATCTACTTACTTCCTTTTCATTCTGAAATTTACAAAGCTCCTTTGTAGCCATCTTTGTAGGGATGTTTTAAGGATTAATAAGCTGAGAGAGAGATGCCATTTTTTGAGCTGCTTTAGGAAAAAAAAAACTACTGTACAGCCTATTTCTACTGCTTCACTGTATTTTTAGAATAAGAGACGTCTTATCATTCTCTTACACATACACACACCCCACAGACACTGCTCCAGGATTTATTGAAGGATAGAAACTGGGACATTGCTTCTAATTGAATAATGATATTAAGAAAAGATTCAGGGTCATTCCTAAACATTAGAAGGCATGAAGAATAATTAACTGAGAATGAAAAAAAACCAGAAATGATAAAGCAGAATTAGTTCTCCACCTTGTTAATCAGCAAACAAATACAAAACAATGGTTATTTTCTGTGTGTACTTATTTTGAGGTATCACAGCAAAATTAGTAATCTCAGAAGATGCTGCAAAACAGGGAGAAGATGTCTGAGACCTGCTGTTATTAACTGCGTGACCCTGAGCAAGCTCTGTCCCCTTCACAGCTCCCTTCCTTGTGGATGACATAGCAATGATGTGCTCCGCCCTCCTTGTGCCATATGGAAACTCCTACAGGATCTCGGGACAGTGGCCGGTGCATGACTCGCTCACCAATGCTCACTGAATAGACATGGTGGCTTTTGTGTGGAGTAAGTGGTCTCAACAGTTGTTTGGGATGAGATTTATATGTCTACCATCACCCTGCCTCCTAGCCAGGAAGGTCGCCGTACAGGTAGCAGAGCAGGACAGGGACGTCAGAGCAGCTTGTGGTCCCGGCTGTGGGGATGTGGCAACAGGCAGCCTGCTTGCTGTCAGTGCCCTCAGTCTGCCCAGCAGCAGAAACTCGCCCTCACTGAGGTGACCTTCCCCAGGGCAGCCCGCCTCTGGGCACTGAATGATGCTGAGCCAGAGGACGGGCTAGTCTGGCCACTGGGACGGTTCTGATGGGCGGTGCTGGCTGCTGCACTCCCACAGGTTCAGTGAAGTGCACACTCCTGTGAATACTAGAAATAGCATTGCTTCCTGAAGATGGAAGAGACTAGTGCAGACTTCAGGGTGTGACAGAGACAGGGCCGGTGGACCCTATTTTATCTCTAATCAGTTCATCGCTCAGACCCTGCAGAAACCAGGAGACTCAGCTAAGCTCCGCCATACAGAGCCCACCCCTAGCCACCCTTTGAATGTGGGATCTTTCACAAGAACAGGTGTTGTGACTATATAGATTTGGTCAATGTGTATGTTGTTCCTGTCTCAGTTATTAAAGAAAATCAAAAATAGTTTGATATCTAATCTATACAAACTTTGTTTTGCACCATGATTACATTTACTCTTCTGTTTTTGTCACTATATGAGATGTGATAAAAATATATAGTGGGGTCCAGGATTTAGCTCAGTGACACTATACCTGCCATGAAAACGCAAGGTCCTCAGTTCGATCCCAAGTACAAACATACATATATATGTATTTAAACTAAAAATAAATCATAAAAGACACATTGCCACTGAGCACTTCTCAAAATATTTCTCTCACTGTGAACTCAGTCTCCCACTTTCAGCAGTTCTGAAAGTCCTGTCCTAAGAGTGTCTTTATGAGCTAAGACCAAAAGTATGGCGAATACAGCTGCCAAGTGTTACCCAACAGAAAGCCAGTCAGAGACTCCACAGCGCGTCCTCCTCCACCCCCTCCCCAGATCTGGCACTGTGTGGCATCTGGCTCTTACTCGTCTAGATATATTAGCAGGTCTGAAGGTGCAGGAGGGGGGTGGGCTGCCGGAGGCCTCAGGAGATGCACATTCTCCAGAGAGTAGGGAGTCACCTGTGAGGATTTGATGGACGATCATCCCTGGGTATTTTAGATGCCCAGGGTCACAGGCATATAGAGAGTTTACCCCTCGGTGTCAGTTCATTTTGGAAGTCAACTTGGCTGGACCAAGGAACACTTAGAGAATTCGAAAAGGCCACTTTGGAGAATACTCGTAAGGTCTTTGCAAAGCAAACTTGTGTCCAGGCCAGGGGTTGAGTGCGGCAGCATATCCAGTAGACTGAGGCTCAGACAGGTGAGAAAGCAGCAGGAGGGGAGACCTGTTCTCAGTCTCATTTCTGTCTCCCATCAGAGCAGGACATTTTCTGCCCCCACTCCCACCCCCATCTCCTTGGACATTAGCTGCGGGCTCTGAGACAGAATGCAGACTTGTCCCCATGGCCCTCTGGGTGGCTTTGAAGGCTTGCCTTCTGCAGTATCATCAGTTATTCTCCTTCTGATGCTTCTGGCTCCTCAGGCTGAGCTTGCAGATAACTATTGGGAATGTCTCAACCTCCACAAGCCTGTGGACCAATCTGATAATTCCCTCTTGTGACTGTATATGTTCTATTGGTTCTTTTTCCCCGAGGAAGCCTTCTGCACCCTATAACTTGAAAGATCAGTGAATTCATCTTGCATCTCCTTTGTAGAAGTGAGCACAGGGTGCTCTGTGTGCTCAAGAGGTGCTGCCATTTCTACACTGGTGACTTAGAGGCTGTTAGCTCTGACCCACACAGCAGCTGTAGGCTGGGCCACGGATGTGCAGGGTAAAACAGATGCCAAACAGAGTGTGCAGAGAGCCTTGGAGGCAGAATGACAACCACAGTGGAGCCCTGGAACTCTGGAGCTAGGCTACTTCACTTGTGGCACCATTTTGCAAAATATTCTGGCATGTTGCGAGGCTCTGGCAGAGACAGACAGACAGAGGAAAAAAAACTAACCTCCATCAAGGACACCGAATGATCATGTGGTTGGAAGTACCTGTCATGAACTAGATCCTACCCGGTCCAGCAGGCTATAGCAGTGAGCAGGCGCAGCAAAACTATATTAGACAGAGCGGGCTGTCGAGGGTCATCCTGAACAGGAGCACAGGACCCAAGCAGCCTGCCTGGGAGGTCACCCTGACCCCACCAATGACCCCACCACTGTTCTTCTCCCTTGGTTCGTGCCCATGGCTCTGGGGGGAAGAACACACAGCCAGCTGAACAGAGCGTTGGTTCAGTAGGTGGAGACAGCCAGAAACAGACAGCGCCACTCAAAGGCAGCTGTGTGCTGTTCGACAGTTTCACAGAGTGACCTTGGTCATTCTGCTTGAGCAGAGAGAGCCGCTGAAGGTAAGGATAGGTGGGAACTCAGAGCACAGAGAATTCCCCAGAAGGGACCTGTGGGTGACCAGCCTTGTGTGCTGCCAGGGAGTGAGTGTGTCACGGAGGTGCTCAGACCCTGCGGCCATGGCTGAGCTGCCTCTGCAGGAGCGAAACTCGTCACGGGGCGGCAGGCAGCCACCCCAAGGGGTCGGACTGCTTCTGGTGCTGTCCATAAATGCAGGGGTGAGTTCAATGACTCAGGTGTCAGAAACTTTGTTAGAAAAATTAGAAAAATACGAGGAGCTTAAACTTGTGTTTTTGTTACTCCTCCATCACAACCATGGGCCTCTCCCTCCATTTCTTGCCCTGGTGAGCTTGCCGCAGGGCCCTGTCTCACTCATGCCAGATGCAATGTCTCCCCGTGACCTGGAGGACGTGCACAGGGAGCTCAGTGTTCTCCTGTCCCCGGGGAGGCAGGCCACCCCGAGCCCCAGGGAAGGCAGGACAGCAGAAGCCGCCACTTTCCTATCCTCACCTGCTCTACAGCAGTGAGAGTGATGCTCGCATACCTTCCCAGATCCAGGTACCTTGAGGGAGTGAAATGGCACTTCTGAAGAACCTCTAATTGAAGGGTAACTGCTTTATAAAAATAAATTTATGAACCTTGCAGTGTTATGAAACCACAGCCAGCCAACCAAGACATGTTTCCCCTTTTTTTCTGTCAGGAGCTAAAAAATCAAAACCAAACTCATTACTAGAGAAGAGGAATTTGTTCTGTGGTCACACGTACCGATACCATCTCTGTCCTCCTCTGTGCTGTGGGTTAAAACTGAGCTGGCTCCGGGTCTTTCTGGAAATGCACAACATATAAATCTTTAAAGAAAGATAAGCCATCTCCCCTCCTCCTACTTCCAAAGGAGAATATAGCCAGGATGGTTTATTTTAGAGACAAGAAAATGGAAAGATTTTGAGGGAAAGAGAAGTGACCAAGTTGCAGTGAGCCACAAGACCTTCCACTGTGCAAGACCAGTCTTCACAGCCAACCCACGGCCCCCTGGCACCAAACGGGAGGGATTGAAAGCAAAACATCTGCAGTCAGGCCGCCTCTGGACAGAGGGCCATCTCCACCTGACGCAAAAGGGCTCCCTTCTGTTTGCTTCTATCAGGAGAATAAAAGATGTCCTGTCCATACTCTCACCTACTTCCTGGTCCTTGACAGGTAAATCTCTGAAAGAGGGTGTCTGTGGCTAATTATTCTATTTGTCAGCAGTCAGAAAGCACTGACATATCAATTTTCTCTGATGAAAGAATTTATGTTTTAGGCATATAATTTTCCCAGGAAACATTAATGCACATTCCCTTTGGACTGTTAGTATATTTGGATGATGGATAATCAATGTGTGTGTGTGTGTGTGTGTGTGTGTGTGTGTGTGTGTGTGTGTGTGCGCACGTGTGCAGCTGTATGTAAGACCAGTTCAGGTTATGCTCACATGGAAGCAGGAACTTCTGCCCCAGAGTCTCCCTGGTCTGTTCCTCAGTCACAGAATCCACCTTAGTTCTAAGCACCCATCTTGTGCGTGGCAAGGAGTGGGGCAGGGGTGGAAAAGCCCCAGGTCTCTACAACTGTAAACACCTGGAGACTCACAGAACAAGGAGATGTGAGCAAAGCACATGGGAGCAGGAGGCGTGAGGAGTACCCCAGATAACAAAAGGCGCTGTGGGGGTCCAGGTGGAGCTCGGACCCTGTCCCTCACTGTCCACTTCTGTTAGAGGCAGATCCACCATGAGCACCATAGTGAGTTTCTTCCGTCTTGTCATTGATTCTCTAAAGTGGATTCTGGGCACAGTTTCTGTGGAAAGCTATACAAGTAAGAGGTGAGTAAGTGTAGTCATTTGTCAGGATCCCATACCAGCATACATAGACTGGGTGGCTTCATTGACTGGTGTGCATTTTCCTTCAGTTCCAGAAGCCAGAAGTCCACAGTCAAGGTGAGTTGGGTTCTGTAGGCTTCCTTCATGCCCTTGCAGATGATGGCCTTCTTGTGTGTCTTCTCTAATGTCAGTATCACAGGCATCTGTGTCTCAATCCTTTTGCTTACGAGGATCCTAGTCAGATCAGGGCTGACCCCACATCGTCCCTGTAACTTACCTATCTGCCCAATTGGGACACAGAATATCTCCCAAAGCTTGTGTGTCAAGGGCTTGGTTTCCTGGGTATTGCTGTTGGGGGGGTGGTCCCTTAGTTCGCTGGAGTTCTCGTGCCCTGAAAGAGGACTGAACACTCGGAGCCATTCCTTTTCCTCGTTCTCCTTGGCTTGTGTTATGAGTGTATCTTGCTCTTCATATCTTCCTGCCATGATGAGCTGCCTCACCAGAAGCCGGAAGCAGTGCTGCTACCCTCCCCATTGGTCTTGGATCAGAAACTTTGGAACTGTGAGATGAAACCAACTTTTCTTCTTGATAAGCTGATCTGAAGTACTTTGTTACAATGACAGAAATCTGCCAATCAATTACCTCTTTAAACGCCACGTACCCTAAAACAGGCATGGTCTGAGCTACTAGGTTAGGATTCAGACATACGAATTTAGAGGGTCACAATTCAACCCAGAACAGTGAGACAAATTAATGCAGTTCATCAGCTGCTGGGGCTTCTATGTTGCTGTGACTTAGAGAAACTATTTCCTTTATCCACCACTCAATCCAGAGTCCTCTCACTGCAGTAATGCTTGTGCTGGTACAGACATCCTACCTGGTGGGAGAATCTAGATGTTCGTCCAGAGAGCTCCTTGTAAAAACATGGTTGCTTTTATTTTCTGTCTACAGTCTGGGCAGAAGAGCATTAAGACATGCTTTAGTGATTCCTGAGTTTGAGTGCATTCCGCTCTGCCCTATAGCTATAATCTTGCCACTGCCCAGTTATTCTGCTGATATCCAAGCTTCCTTGCTTACTGGAAGGAAAATCCTACAACAACCAGACAGAGGGGTAATTTCATGTGCAGACTGACAAGCTTTCCTAGACCTTAGAAACTAAGTTTGTGGAGAAATGAAGGAGAATGTCTCCCTATAATGAATTTTTACTGGTTCTACTTTTCATCATCTCATTTAGGGTCCTTTGGCTTTAAGGAACACTAATGAGCTTAAATTTCCAAGTAGAATTGAATCTAAAGTGTCTGTTGCCAGTTAAGATCCAGACAAAATGGCTCTCTTAATCTTTTCAGACTTCTATTTCCTTATCTTTTCTCCCCTTATAAAGCTGCATTTTAAGATAGAAAGGAATGTAAATAGAGAGGGAGTTTAGAAACTAGGGGCTTCTAAGGGCAGGAAGACAAAAAGCAATTATTTTCTAGCAAAGAAAACCTCCGATTCATACAGAAAGGCACCACAAAAGGACAAGTATTTCTAACTATCTAGGGCCTTTATTAAGCAAATGCCTTTGTTCTGAGCTTGTAGCTTCAGGTCAGAACCTGAGTTTGAGGAAATTTGGTTGGTCACTGTAGATCAAATCCAGGTGGATGATACTCAAGATGAGTTTGGCTGTTCTTTCTTTTATTAATTTATTTGATAAATATGTCTGTCGGTTAGCTTTTCCCTTGCTCTTATACAATAACTGACACTCACAATTTAGAGAAAAATTGAATTTGGCTCTTGTTTCAAGAGATTTAGTCTTGAGTCAGTTGGCTCCAATCCAAAGCAGAAACATTGAGGTGGAAGAGCCTAGCGGAAGGAAGCTCTTTATGGCCCAGAAGCCAAGAAGAAGAGAGAGATGAGGGAAGATGGCGGGAGATACATCCTCCACAGACTGGTCCCTGCAGACTCAGCCCTTCCAACCAGGCTCCACCTCCTAACAGCATGTTGAGCTCTGAACTTTTCAATGAATAGCTTCTTTGGGGAATGTGGAGCCCAAGGATCAACTACCTCTGAACTCATGAGTCTTCTGGGGACTTTCTAGACCTGGACCATAATGATATGTATTCGGGACCAGATTCTGACAGGTGCAGGGGACCCACTAGAGTAGACTGATGTCCTCCTGCAGCATTTGGGTTAAAGGTGAAGACAGACAAAGTGGTAGGAGTGACTGCAGCTTGTGAGGGTGCCGCTCATGTGAAGAGGCCTGGTCTGGAGAAAAGAGCAAGGGTTCAGCAGGGGGAACGGTTCGGCTTTACAGCTTCTCGGATGTTCATGCATAACTAAGGGTACAATGAGATTGTGATTACTGAGTTGCTCTCCTAAATTCTAACATCGATATTTCCATCCCAAGTCTTTCCTCAGGAGATATGCACAGAGCATGGAGATCTGATGTTGGAGAAAATGAGACCCCAGAAAAATAGGGACAACTGGGACTCCTGGTACTTTATCAGTGTGTGTGTGGGGGGTATCATATGATGCGAGCACCAGACCAGCTGACAGCTGGACACAGTCTTTGCTGGTTTATCTCTTCCTTGCATTTCCTTCAGAAAGGTTAAAAGGCCATTAAAATAATTTTCTAATTTAACTTTCAGATAGTCTTACAGGTTTTGAACAAATATCTCCAGCTCTTAATTTTGTTTGTCCCACATGACATTTCTTTATGAATTTGGTTTTCTTTGTAGCTTCCTATAAATTTTCCCATGACTTTATATTCCAATATTAAATTTCTAGAACACTACCCTCAACTTTCATCTGAACCTGCGTGTTGTCCTAGGGTTTCTTGTTTCTGGCCGTTGGCCTGGTCTCAAGGTTTCCGTCCTTCTGATCAATGTTCTATCAGGGCTGGACTCTTAAATCTCAGCATGAATCTGCCTGTAGACACCTCAGGGCTCTCTCAGGCCCACTCTCCATGGCCCCTTGCTAGCTGGGTCCTAAGTCCGGCCCCTTTTCAGAATCCCTGCCAGTTCAACAACATTCATAGCTCCCACTTTGAACAATTGAGGTTGTATTTCTTTATTCTAAATTTTCTTAAAAATGGAATTATTTCATTGGCACCAAGCAGGTAGTGATTGGGAGAGGCATAGCACATAATCCAAAGGAAATAACATTGTACAGCAAAGCAATTCAACTTCATGGTTTAACTTGAGACAGTATAATCAAGTACTGCAGGGAATGTGATAGGGTAGAACAGCTGTTTTTTCACCCTTGCTTACAACTATATCTGATGTTTTTACATACAATATGCCTTAATTTAAACACCTCTGTCTTTTGTTTGGTCATATTGGAGAACTTCTTCCCATATGTTCAGAAGTCAAGCAATTAAATCATGTCAAAGAATTCAGCCATTTGACCAGATAGCAAATTGAAGTCAGAATGTGGGGGTTATTAATTCACTTGTTGGGTTGACACATGGGTGTAGATAGAGGTGCATATATGTGTGTAGAAAGAAGGTGAGAAGATGGACAGGAACTACATATGAGGATAATCTTGGACATGCATAGCTGTTCTTCAGAGTGAGTTCATGTTGATTCACCTCCTCATCACCCACTGGAGTCTTGGAGGTCCTAGCTGCACCCTGTCATTTTCCCACCCCCTGGAACAAAGCTTAGCATGAGATGAGAATTCAGTAAATGTGTATGAACTGACTTGTAGAAAGAAACCTAAGTAACCTTCCAATTTATATCTCTCACTTTGTGAAGAAAAAAAATGCAGCTTTTCAGTAACAGAGCAGAGATTAAGCCTCAATTTTCTGACTGTAAGCTCAGAGTGTTTCATGTTTTCCCACCCTGAATTAGGTCTGAGAAATTTTGAGAAGATGGTTCACAAAAGTGTTAAGCCGTTGTGTACATTTTACATTTGTTTTACATTTGTTTAATTTTTGGACTCTAGGATTTTGGAATTTTTAAGCCATAGAAAATGAATGAAATATTTTAAATTTCCCATTTCCTTCTGACAAAGACATTTCCTCTGGGAAGTGTACTAGAAATACAAGTGTTTCATTCCTGAAATTGCTTCCTGGTCATGTTGGAATTGGCTCCTAAACCCTGGAAGATGGATTAATTGCTCTTGAATTACCTGACATTAATGGTTTTCTGTGACCCACTTTTATATGAAAGAGCCTATTTGAAGGAAGAGAAATAAGTAGGTAGATAGCCAAATGTAGAAATTTCTACTAATGGGAGAGGAGATTTGCGCTTTTTCATTTAAAAATATATTAAGAGAACAGCAGGGTAAAATGAGACAACATATGGGGTTCCAAAGACGAAAGCAGAATATAGATGAAAGTCACCTGAAAAACATCTCAGACCTTTTCAGCCTGGTAGAATGCCTTGGAATCATAGTCAGTGATATTTTCCTTCACTCGTGTGCAGAAGAGTGGATATGAGTGGTTAGTTGTGTGTTGTGTATGAGAGACAGACAGACAGACAGATGGACAAAGACACAGAGAGATATTTAGGGTTAGAGTGAGATCTTACTGTCAAAGTCTTCTTTGAAAAACTGTTAAGACTTGTGTTAATCAATTTTCTGTCATTTTGAAAATTCATCTGACAAAATCAGTTTAAATAAGAGAAAGATTTCTCTTGGCTCTCCATTTCAGAGATTTCAATTAAGGGTCGCTTGGCTCTGCTACTTGTGGTCCTCCTGCAGAAGACTATGCAATGCCAATGAATGCATGACGGAGGAGATGGAGGAAGAGGAGGAGAAAGACAGAGGAAGAGACTGATTCCCTGTGATGTCACCTGTTCCCATCAGGCCCTTTCTTAATTTTCCCACCGCCTCCTAAAAACACTTCAGGCTCCTGACACATGAGCCTTTGAGAGACACTGCACATCCCCACCGTGACAATATCCATAGTGGAAGCATCACACTGAGTTCTGACCAGCAACTCGTTATGTACCATTGTGAAAACACCACAAAGCACTTGCATTTGGGATCGAAACCAAATGGACCAATGACAGTAGATAGAAAAATCA
>PVIR01024343.1:0-25770 GCA_004026965.1 Petromus typicus | reverse complement strand
CCGGTAACCACATAACAATACTGGGTGTGGAGACCCACACCCAGCAGCAACCAGTACCACATACCACAGTGCCGGGTGTGGTGGCTCACGCCTGTAATCCCAGCACTCGGGAGGCAGAGGCAGGAGGATTGTGATGTGAGTTTGAGGCTGAGCTCAGGGCCAGCCTAAACCACAAAAGCGAGACCCTGTCTCAAAAAACATTAAAAAAAAAATATGTATCATTAGATGACCTGGTATGAATTTCTAGTCAGGGTAGAATTACTCTCCATGTAACAACATCATCTCCAGGACAACTGCAGGTGAAGTGTGTTATATATTATCACCACTGTGTCTCAAGCATCTGGAATCAAACTTTAATCCCAAGACTTCTAGGAGGCACTAAGGCAGCAAGATCACTGCGAGTTTGAGGTCAGCCTACACTGCATAGCGACACCTTGTCTCAAAAAAACCTTAAAAGTTAAAATAAAATAAAAGGAATGAGCAAGCAGGATGGTAAAGGATAAGAGACTTATAGCTGAAGGTCTAAAAAGAGGCAGAACCTTGATCTTGTGATTCCACATCTGATTCAGTTATAGTTTATCATGCGCATTCACCATTCAAGTCTAATTTGTCCCACTTTTTCTGTCTCTCTTCCTAGCTCTCTACCTCTACCTGTGCTCCATGATTTCCCAGCCATTCATTAGAAACACAAACATATCTTTTTACTTACATGTCTTTAATAACACCTTCCGTACAGCTTCATGGTACTTCATGTGGCTGTTCTGGTGTACAGAATAATTCCCATGCTCTGGGATAATGGGGGGAAGCCTAGTGGGCACTGGCTCCGTCTGGTCTGAAATGAGAACAGTTATTGTGAGTGCTCGGCAGGTGGGGCTGTCTGGCTTTCTGAGCCCCTCATCGCCACGCCAGGTAGTTACATGGGAAGGCTCCCCCTACCCACTCACATCTGATCCTCAGGAGGTCAAGAGTCAAATCACCAGGACTGGGACAGCGGAGGGTGGGGCCCGAGGTGAAGGGTGGTGCACTGTCTCAATGTTTTCAGCCTGAAGAATTTTTAGAGGGCTGAGGATTTAGCTCAGTGGTTCCAGCGTATGTCTTGCAAGCGCAAGGACCTGGGTTCGATCCCCGGTTAAGCACATACAATACTGGTGTGGAGACTCACGCCCAGCAGCAATCAGTACCACATACCACAGTGCTGGGCGTGGTGGCTCACGCCTGTAATCCCAGCACTCGGGAGGCAGAGGCAGGAGGATTGCTGTGATGTGAGTTTGAAGCTGAGCTCAGGGTCAGCCTGAACCACAAAAGCGAGACCCTGTCTCAAAAAAAAAAAAGAATTTTTAGAATGGGTCTACCTCAGGGCCTCCCAGGGGTCTTCTAGATTGAACATCAAATGTTGGGCATTACTCCTCCCGGCGATTGGCTGGTACATTAAGATGTACTGAAATAGGCTGAAGTGTCCGGAGAGCCACCGTGCCCTGTCTTCCCTGATAGCAGATTATCAGCGCTTTGGGATAAAGTGGACAGAAGCGTGAGCCTAGGGAACCGGACCCATCGCAAGGGCTTGTTTTCCATTTGGGAACATTTCCTTTGCCTCTGTGTCCAAAGATAATCATCTTCTCAGTGGTGTGCTTGTCCAGAGCTTTGAACACACAAGTAGATGAGGCATGACACAGCAGCAGGACTTAATGCAGACTGCTAATAGAACGTGGAGCACGTGATTGTTCTAGAGATGGTAACAGTAGAAGGAGCAAACACTTAATGAATGCACTTGGCACAGCTATACAAGGTAAGTACTATTATTAGTTTACAAGGGGGAGCTAGCGGCGCAGAGAAATTTCATCATTTGTCCAAGGTCACATAAGGAGCACGTGGCAGAGATAGGAATTTGAATGAAGCCACGAAGCTTGGCTCCAGAGCTCATGCTTTACCGATCATGGTAAACTACCTCCTAAAATATCCTCATGAGGGCTTGCAGGAAAGACCAAGCCCTTGAACTAGTAGAACCAGCCCTGTGATGGGGTCCCGAGTGTACAGCTGACTGGGAGTGCTGTCAGGGTGTCTGATCACCCGGAGCAGCCCAGAGCTGAGTAGGGGGCGTGATACAGATGCAGAACTCTGCTTCTCTGCGCTCTACTGAATGTGGGTGCAAAGAGGACTGTAGCTTGTGGGCCACTCTCCTAGGGGTTAGATCAATCCCAGAGGGGAGATCAGTCGGGAAGAGGCTGAGCCTCTTTGGAAAAAGTGGTCTGTCTGCTGCCCTCAGACGCAGTCACCTCCTTGGAGCCCATTCCCTAGGTTTTCTTTGGCAGAATGGCTATGAATAGCATGAATATTTTTCACTCTAGAGATAGGGCATGGTGGTCTGTGGCAGGTAGAAGACAGTACAGGATGCTTACAAGATACAGCTCTGCGGCTTCAGTACTTCAGTAAGTCTAGGCGTTTGGGAAGGTCGAGGGGCTCAAGCTCTGGCCAGTTCTTTTCTTTGGCTGAATGGTGTCATTCAAGTTCCCGTTTGAAAAGCCAGAGCTTCAGTGCCCTCTGCTGGAGCCTACAAGTGGCATCTCCTAACAAGTGAGTCAGCATAGAGGGTTGGGGAACTAGGAGATCGATTATAAAGACATCCCAGCCACGATGGGAAACCTGTGACTTCTTCTAACAGAATCAGAATCAGGACCAGAAAATGGGAACGTAGGAAGGTTAACCTTTCTTTGAAAAAATTCATTTCGTACTGGATGTCAGAGCAACTGTGAGGATTTGTTAGTGCATCCTCCTGGAAAGGGGAGTGGTAAGGGCCTGGCAGTGAGGGAAACTGGCTCGCAGCCCTCTGGATGCACAGGCTGGAAGGCCGTGTGCATATGGCTACAGTGTGGTCACTGGGACGTCTCTGGCAGGGAGGAGTCATCTGTCTCAATAACCAGCCAATACAAAATGAAAACAAAATCCCCCCAAACAGCATAATCTCTTCTCTACCACCCATCATTGTCTATTCACCTGTGAGACTCCTATTAATGGGGAATGGCCCGAGTACCCAGATTTGTGTTAGGGTAAGGTCTTGCCTGACATACGGACTTCAGATGATGAGGTAGGGTATTATTCCAGCAAAAGAACAGATTAGAGAGAATTAATCTAAAATTAAAATTGAAATGCTCCTGGACCAGGAGGAGTGTGTAGGTAGGAAGCCTAGAGTGGAGAGGAAAGCAGAGCTCAAAGCAGATAGTGAGACAGATTTAGCAAAGGAAAAAACAGATTTAAGAATACGCTACTCCAGGATGCAGAGGCAGGGGGATTGCTGTGAGTTGGAGGTTCGCCTGGGCTACATAGCAATCTCAGGACCAGCTTGAACTACACAACGAGACCCTGTCTCAAAAAAAGAAAAAAAAAAAAAAGAATGTGCTCCACTGAATAGGACAGAAGGGAAAGCTGGGGACTCAAGAGACCAGGCCATAATGTCCTGAACAAATCCTGGGAGCTGGGTGACCCTGCAGACCAACCCAAGTTAGGTCTGGGAAGGGTGAGTCTGGGAGCAACAGCTATCGGCTAATTGATGGAAGAGTTTTAGTTTTTGGTTGGTGGTGCTCCCCTGTGGGTTGTTGCAGTTGTCTCTCATGTTCTAGAGGGAATATACTTTGAAGGCAGCTAGCATTTTTTTCTCTGGGAACCTGATGGCTAAAACTACTGCTTTTCAGTCATGCTATCCTTGTAATATGTCTTGAGCAGTGGGCAGAGATATCCCAGTGATAGGAAAGGTTTATGTTCTGTATGGAAGCAGTTAACTTTCATATAGTTTATCGCTTGCTCTAATCCTCTGTTGTACACTTTATGATAGGTCTCGAGTGCATGATATACATTATTTAATCTCTACAACAGAAGATATGCTCTTCAGTTACAGCTGAGGAGACTGCGACTGTGAATTTCTTTTTTCTTTTTCTTTTTTTTTTTTTTTTGAGACAGGATCTCGCTTTGTAGTTCAGGCTGGCCCTGAGCTCAGCCTCCAACTCACATCACAGCAATCCTCCTGCCTCTGCCTCCCGAGTGCTGGGATTATAGGCGTGAGCCACCACGCCCGGCACTGTGGTATGTGGTACTGGTTGCTGCTGGGCGTGAGTCTCCATGCCCGGTATTGTTATGTGGTTACCAGGGGTTGAACCCGGGCCCTTGTGCTTGCAAGACAGGCGCTGGAACCACTGAGCTATATCCCCGGCCTGACTGTGAATTTCTTTAGAGTGAGTTAGCCTCTCCAAACTAAACGATGCTGGGTACCTGATAAAGTAGAATACCTAAAGTCAAGGATAGACCAAACTATGCACCCCCCACCCTCTTTTCCTCACTGGTTTTTCTGTTTTGGTTTAGTAGCAGGAGAGAAAGGAGAGGAGGAGGCAGGGATTGGCACAATGCTTGATTACATGTGTTGACTCAACTCTGAGTTTTCCTTATGACTATGGTAAGAAAAGCTTGAGTGGGCCCGTCTGAGTTGAATGTTGATATACTCACACCTACTAGGAGAATAGAAGCTGTCCTTTAAAGAAAAATTGTGAATGACTTAAAATACCATGACAGTACGAATGTTAAGAATGAAACAGGCGAATATGAATAGATTCATTTTTATAGTCGCTTTTAAAGGCTCTTCTTGGGAACTAGATAAGATCTGTAAATGGGAACAGGTTGACTTGCTAGAGCCAGGGGACAGGAAAGAGTCAAATGTCTTTGAAGAATGTACAGTAGTCTGGCTCATCTGTGAGGAATATGTTCCAAGATCCCCTGTGAATACCTGAACCCATGCAGTACCTAACCTTAATAAAATTTAATTTATAAATGAGGTACAGGAGGAAATTAACAATAACTAATAAAAAAATAGTACATTTATAAGATTTTGTAATGAGCCAGCATAGGGGCTCATGCCTGTAATCCTAGTACTCAGAAGGCAGAGGCAGGAGGACTGCCATGAGTTTGAGGCCAGCCTGGGCTACAGAATGAGTTCAAGACCAGCCTGAACTACATAATAACACCCTGTCTCAAATCAACAACAACCACAAAACCAAACAAAAATTTTGTAATGAAAAGTCTATGAATTTGATCTGTCTACCAAAACACCTCTGTGTATTGTGGTTACTCCCCTTGGGATGATGTGAGATAATGATACAGTGCCTGCACGCGGAGACCAAGTGAGGCAATGGCGCACACACTAAGGAGCATTAGACTACTACCTAAGGGTTAGCTGAACACAAGCACCTCGCGATGCTGGTAGCAGGTCCGGAAGTGACACTGGTACTAAGTAGTCAAGAGGTGAGGAGCAGATATGGCAAAGATATCTGGACAAAGAGATTACTCATGTCTAGGGCTGGACTGTGCAAGATTTCACCCACCCAACTCAGAACAGGGCACAACTGAAAGTATATAAGTTGTGTATTTTGGGAAATTTCTATTCAATATTTTTGGTTGGCAGATAACTTAAGTCTCAGAAAGAAAAACTGTGGAGAAGGGGGCAAATTAACATGGTGAAATCAGCTAGACCGAGACTGAGGACCATCAGCGCACACGGTCAGTGGCGGCATGCCTGCCTTGAAAGCACAAGATCCTAAATTTGTTCCCTGGTACCAGGGGTGGGGCGAGAAGAAAAGAAATTGAGGACCGAGGAATCATTCTGAAGACAAGAGTAAATTAAAGATGAGAGTCCTTCAGAGCCGGGGATATAGCTCAGTGGTTCCAGCGTCTGTCTTGCAAGTGCAAGGACCCGGGTTCGATCCCCGGTAACCACATACAATACTGGGTGTGGAGACTCACCCCAGCAGCAACCAGTACCACATACCACAGTGCCGGGCGTGGTGGCTCACGCCTGTCATCCCAGCACTCGGGAGGCAGAGGCAGGAGGATTGCTGTGATGTGAGTTTGAGGCTGAGCTGAGGGCCAGCCTGAACCACAAAGCGAGACCCTGTCTCAAAAAAAAAAGAAAGATGAGAGTCCTTCAAAACTGTATGGCCTGGAGCCAAGGATTTAGCTCAGTGGTTTTATGTCTGTCTGCCCAGCTCAAGGTGCAGAGTTCGATCCCTCCTGGTAACCACATACCATAATGTTGGACGTGGTAGCTCACACCTGTAATCCTAGCACTCAAGAGGCAGAGGGAGGGCCCGGGGAGTTAGCTCAGTGGTTCCAGCGCCTGTCTGGCAAGCGCAAGGACCCGGGTTCGATTCCCCCGTAACCACATAACAATACTGGGTGTGGAGACCCACACCCAGCAGCAGCCAGTACCACATACCACAGTGCCGTGCGTGGTGGCTCACGCCTGTAATCCCAGCACTCGGGAGGCAGAGGCAGGAGGATTGTGATGTGAGTTTGAGGCTGAACTCAGGGCCAGCCTGAACCACAAAGCAAGACCCTGTCTCCAAAAACCTAAAAAAAAAAAAAAAAAGAGGCAGAGGGAGGAGGATTGCTGAGTTTGAGGCTAACCTGCACTACATAGTGAGTTCAGGACCAGCCTAAACTACAAAGGGAGACCTTGTCTGAAAAAAAAGATATGGCTTGGTCAGATGTGATGGCTTATGCCTGTAATTCCAGTACTTGGGAACCTGAGGCAGTAGGATTTTGAGGAGTTTGAGGCTGGTCTGGGCTATGTAGTGAGTTCAAAGCCAGCCTGAACTACAAAAAAGCAAGACCCTGTCTAAAAAAACAAAACAAAAAACACCCCACAAAAAACAAAAACAAATATTGGCGGCTTGTGGAACTAAGGGTGAGAAATAAATCAGGAACTGTAGGTCCCCTGAATTTTATGTACATACAAATTGAGAGGACCAGCCAGGCCTGGTGGCACATGCCTATAATCCCAGCACTCAGGTGGCTAAGGAAGGAGGATCTCTGGGAGTCTGAGGCCACCATGAGATAAACCATGACCTCTCTTAGAAAAAAAATTGATATTGTGAAATAGAAAACATTCAAAGGTAAAAGGAGGGTAGGGGTAAGAAATGAAGGGAAAGAAAAAATGTGATGGTAAAAAAAGGAAATAAAGCTTATGTATATTGCAGGTGGGGGAGTTGTAGGGTGGGCAGAGGAATGGGAAGAAACAAAAATTAAGTCATGTCATATACTGGAACAAATTCTCAATGTTGAGTGTGATCATGATGTGTGTATAAAATGTGCCAATACATCTAAATTTAAAAAAACGTTGGGATAAGAAAAGGAGACCTAAGCAAATTGGATATGGGTTTTTAAAAATAGTGTTACATTTTATTTATAATCTCTCTGTACTTCTTGTGAATTCGTCAAACAAATTCTGGTGTAGAAAGGAAAACAAAGTATTTTTTTAACACGCCAACTGTCAGTCGGGCTTGGTGGCACATGCCTTTAATTCATGTTAGTCAGGAGGCTGAAACAGACGGAGCTGAAAATCAAGGTCAGCTCAGACAGCTTGAAATAAACTAACATAAAACTAGTGGGGTGGAAGCTGGGCATGGTGGTGCACACCTATAATCCTGTCTCTCAGGAGTCGAGGCAGAAAGATCACTACAAATTCAAATTTGAGGCTAGCCTGGGATATATAATGAGTTCAAGGCCAATTTCAACTACAAAGTGAGACCTTCCCTCAAAAATAAACAAACAGGGCAAGGATTTAGCTCAGTGGTTCCAGCGTCTGCCTGGCAAGCACAAGGTCCAGAGTTCCATCTCTGGTACCATACACCGCAGTGCCAGGCATGGTAGCTCATGTCTGTAATCTTAGCACTTGGGAGGAAGAGGCAGGAGGATTGCTGTGAGTTTGAGGCCAACCTGGGCTACATAGTAAGTTCAGGCCCAGCCTGAACTACAAAAGTAAGACCTTCTCTCAATAAAACTGAAATTTAAAAAAAAGGAATAGAATATAGAATATTGACTTCTTGGAATACAGCCGGAAGACGGTGGAGTGGTAGAGAGCAGAGAAATAGCTTCTCTGAAATCTGGTGTCCTGACACTGGAATATAGCAACATGAGGATGAGAAGGAGGGAAATGGGTTCCCAGGACCCAGTAGAGATCGAAGGGAGAACTGAAGCCAAGGGGGAAGCGAGGAGAGAGATTTCAAGGAATAAGAACGTGGCAAAGCAGTGCCTTTTCTTTGAGCCCTGACTCAGTGTGGGAAGAGTGGCTTGAAATTGCAGGTCCTCCGTAGCTACTGGAGGATCAAGTCTCCACGGAAAGATGCACCAGTAGAACAGAGCAGTGAACACAGCAGACTGCAGAGGCTGGTGAGTTATTTGTGTTCGGGTGTCCCCCAAGAGAGGGTGACTGGTCTGTAGCCATCTTGCAGAGGGACCAATTGAGCTCAGAACTCAGAGCAGCTGCAGGCTGGTTCTATTAGATTGAGGCAGAATCAGATTTATATCAACAGTAGGTTGAAGAGCCAAGTTCAAGCTGGCAGGCAGCTGAGCTCAACCTGGCAGAGTGTTGCAGGCTGAACAAATCGGGTTCTAGCCAGAAACCAGCCTGAGCTTCAGCACTACAGGTGCAGACTTTCTGGGATATATTAATATACAGGTGGCTTGTTGGGATTTGTTGACACAGGTCTGCGCTCTGTGTGCCCAATTTGTCTGTCAGTGATTGCAGAGACACACCTTGAAATGGACTTTTTTTTCTTATTTTTTTCCATTTCATGTTTTTGTTTTGTTTTCTATTTTCTTGGTTGGTTGTTCTTATTTTTATATAAATGTGGACACTTTCAAGTTTCTTGTTGTACTTGTTCTGTTGTTGTTTTTATTTCTTTTTCCTCATTTGATTAAAAAAGAAATTCATAGACTAAAAGTCAAAGGATGGAAAACAGTACTCTAGGCAAAAGGAACCCAGAAAAAAAGCTGCGGTAGCTATTCTATTTGCAGACAAAGTGGATTTCAAACCAAGACAGATTAAAAGATTCAAAGAAGGTCGCTACATCCTTGTAAAGGGAACAATCTGAGAGGAAGAGATAACAATAAAAAATATATACATACCAAGTACCAGAGCACCCGACTATATAAAACAAACATTCACAGACAGAAAGAATCTAATAAAAACTAATACATTTGTAATGGAGGACCTCAATACTCTACAGTCACAATAGAAGATCAACTAGACAAATTCAACAAAAAATCAAAACTAAAACAAACTTGTTTTTACTTTTATTTTTATTTATTTATTTTTTTGAGGTAGAGTCATGCTAGGTAGTGCAGGCTGGACTCAGAAATCACAGCAATACTCCTGTTTCAGCCTCCTCAGTGCTGGCATTACAAGCACACACCACCAATGCCAAGTTTTGTTTTTTTTTTTTTTGAGACAGGGTTTTGCTTTGTAGTTCAGGCTGGCCCTGAGCTCAGCCTTAAACTCACATCACAGCAATCCTCCTGCCTCTGCCTCCCGAGTGCTGGGATTACAGGCGTGAGCCACCACGCCCAGCATTGTGGTATGTGGTACTGATTGCTGCTGGGTGTGAGTCTCCACACCCAGTATGGTATGTGGTTACTGGGAATCGAACCCGGGTCCTTGCGCTTGCAAGACAGATGCCGGAACCACTGAGCTAATCCCTGGCCCCACCAATGCCAAGCTTTGAACCAAACTTTTACATAGACTTAGTAAATGTCTGAAAAGCGTTCCCCTCCACAACATCAGAATACACATTTTTCTCTGCTGCATATGAGACCTTCTCCAAAACAGACTACATATTAGTGCATAGAACATGCCTAAGTAAATGTAAAGGAATTGAAATTATCCCATCCCATGCATATTATCAGACCATAGCGCAATGTAATTGGAAATCAACATCAAAAGAAACAACAAGAACTTCATAGACACATGGAAATTAAATAACACCCTCCTGAATAACCAATGGGTCACAGATGAAATTAAAGAAGAAAATATTTTCTACAGTAAAAGATAATGCCAATACAATATACTGGAACTTATGGGACATACTGAAACCATTCTTCTGATGGAAATTTATAGTGAATTCTCATATCAGAAAAACAGAATGAGCTCAAATAACCTCAAGCTTCTCAAAAAAACAAAAAACCAAAAAAAACTAGGAAGGTCAAGCCCAAAGTTCATACAAGGAAGGGAATTACATAGCTCAGAACAGAAATTAATGCAGTGGAGATTAGGAAACAGTATAAAGAAACAATGAATTGAAAAGTTGGTTCTTTAAAAGACTAAATTTTACAAGCCATTGGCCAGCTTTATAAAAAGAAAAGGAAATATCAGGCTCAAATTTACATAATTAGGAATGAAAAGAGGGGATCACAACACATCCTACAGAAATCCAGAAGATCATCTATACGTACTTTAAGAACATGTATTCTAACGAGATAGGAAACAGAAGAAATGGACAGGTTCCTACATACATATGAATTACGAAAGCTGCATCAAGAAGATGTAAAAATTATCTTCCAGTACAACTGGCCAATGCAATTAGAGAGAGGAAAGAAAGGAAAGATTTTTTCTGGCAGAACTGAACCTAGGAGGCATTGTCCCTGGATGGGATTCATGGGAGGTCTGTCACGGTACTGGGCTAAAGAGATGATGAAATGAAGAGTCAGGGTCATTAGAAGTGAGGTTCTTAACCCCCCTTCTCTTGTCCTGGTCCCAGTACGCTAACAGACAAGCATACATCCAAAAATTGTGAGACAGTCCCCCTGGAGACATTGTAGAGATTGAGAGAACACTTCCAGCAAAGCCTTCAATGGACAAATCCTCCCACAAGCTTTTAGTTGGCTTTTTGTTGTTCTTTGCATGGAGAGCCAAGGACCATTGGTTATTTGAGGACAGTGATCAGTGAGAAAAACAAAGACCAAAATAAACTCACCAGAGAAAGGTCCCAGAGAAAGCAGAACTAATTCAGGAAACAAGAGAATTTCAAATAAAATGTAATATCCATGGAGAAAAGAAAAAAAAAAAACAAAAAAACAAGAAGATAAAAAAAGAAAACCAGAGGCGCAGGGCAGAATGGTACAGGCCTGTGATCCCAGTACTTGTGAAGCTGAGGCAGATGGAGTGCTATAAGTTTGAGGCAGCTGGGCCTACATGATGAGATCTTGTCTAAAAATACCAAATCAAACCAATCAATCAAATAAAAAACTCCACAAAATCATTTGAATGGTATTGGGGATTGAATCCAAGGCCTTTGCACTAAGCTACCTACCCAGTCCGTTATTTTATTTTGAGACAGGCTGTTATTGCTAAATTACCCAGGCTGGGCTAGAATTTAGCATCCTCCTGCCTCAGCCTTGTAGAGTGCTGGGTTCCAGGCACGTGAGACCATGATTTAGTCATGAATCTTTTAGTCATTGTGGATAATCATGTTTAGTCATTATTGTCATTATTTCTAATTTAGAAAATAAACCTCATCATAGGTAAAGTTTATATATGTATAGAAAGTTTGTTGGGTAAAGTTTATATATGTATGTATATGTATTATGTATGTGTATATATTTATATGTGTATAGATGAAAACAGTTTGATATATATACAGTTTCAGGCCTCCACTGAGGCGTCGGAATATAACCTCTCAGATAAGTTGGCATACTTCTATATTAACCAAAATAAATGGCAGCACATCACAGCAGGGCTGCATGGCACAGCAAGACTTTACTTCATGGTGAGGAAGCAAAAGAGGAAGAGGAAGGGAGAAGGGTCATATAACTCTCTTGGGGACATACCTCCTCCCAATAGTGACACCACGTGCAGCACACTTTTAACACATGGCCTTTTGAGGACAGATAGCATCCAAACTACAGCACAAACAGAAAAGGTGGAAGTGGGTGGGGATTTAGCTCTGTGATGCAGTGCCTTCTTCACAAGTGCAAGGTCCTGAGCTTGATCCCCTCTTCGTAAAAAAAAAAGAAAGAAAGAAGATGCAGAAGTAGTCAAGTATCGTGAGTAAGAGTATCATGGTGCATGCCTGTAATCCCAGCACTTGGGGGACTTGAGGGAGAAGGGTCACAAATTTAAACCCAACCCCGGTAAAGCAATAAGGCCTACTCTCAAAATTAAAAAGGCTCAAGAGCTGGGCATGGTGGCTCATGCCTATAATCCCAGCACTTGGGAGGCAGAAGCAGGAGGATTGTTGTGAGTTCCAGGCTATTCTAGGCTACATAGTGAGTTCAGAGCCAGCCTGAACTACAAAGTGAGACCTGGTTTCAAAAAAATAAACAAACAAACAAAAACAAAACAAACAAGACAATAAAAAGGCTGAAGATGTAGCTCAATGGTAAAGCGCCCTATTGTAATCCCTAGAATGGTAGGTACCGGTGGAGGTCATCTTTCTTTTCTCTCTCCCTCTCTGATTATCTGCTCTGAGGAAAGTTTGTTGGTTATAAGACACTCAAGGAACACGGATGTAGCTCAGCTGCACCATGCCTGCCTGGTAAGTGCAAGTTCCTGAGTATGATTTCTTTTACTGAGGGGAAAAAAGCACTCAATGCTCGGTGTGGTGATGTACACTTGGTAACCCCACCATTTGATAGTCTGAGGCACGAGGATTGCTACGGGTTTGAGGCTAACCTGGGCTGCATTATGAGTTCAGGGGCAGCCTGAACTAAATAGCAAAACCCTGTCTCAAAAACAAACAAATAAACAAACACCCCCCCCCCAAAAAAAAAAAAAACCCTGGTGATGTAGCTTGGTGGTAGAGTGACCTTGCACTTGCAAAGCAAGCACAGGAACCACTGAGCTAAATCCTTGGCCCCCTAGTACTGATTCTTCTTCTAAACCTAACAGTCAAGGACTTCTGCTTTTGTAGCTGAATTATAATCCATATTTAATTTAAGCATGTCCGATATGCACTTTTTGTGTGCTTCCTCATCAGATAGCTGCTTTATAACAGAAACATTTTTCTATTCATTCATTTTGTAATCCTGTTTACAAACATAATACCTGGTGCAGAGCTGATGTGTAATACATTTTGGCTAAATGAGCAAATGAATGAATAAGAATACATTTGGTTGAAAAGTTGTGTATCTTACTAAGAATATTCATAAAAGGAGAGCCAGGCATGGTGGCGCATCCTTGCAATGTCAGCACTTGGTAGACTGAGGCAGGCAGATTGCCACAAGTTTGAGGCTGGCCTCGGCTACATAATGAGACTGTGTCTCAGAAAACCAAAAATGAATGAACGGCTGAATGGATACTGTTGTCCCTCCATCAGTTTAATGATCTTGGTGGGTAAATCTCTAACCCAAGGGAGAAGAAATGGCCAATATGTGGCTGAGAAAAGTCTATTCCCCTTACTTGTGTCTTCAGTTACGTCCTTTTTTTTGTCCCGAAAGGAGTGTTGATATCCCAGCAGGTATAAGTTGAAGAAGGCCATCTCAGCATCTCCCTATCCTCCGGAATGTCTGCATTGGCTTGTGTTTGGTAACCATGGGAATGTCCTGAAGAATTGACCTCACTGGCACTGCCTCTCTCTAACAAGGGTCAGGATGTAGGAATTCATAGTGGAAGTGGATTGGGATTGAGATAAATAATTTCAAGAAATGTAAGGATGAAGTGTCAATTATCTTTTTCTTGCCCCTCACACTGTAAACTTCAGAAAACATCTAGAAGAAAGAGCATTAACCGGGCTCCAATGTTTGTTTTGCCATATGTCAAGTATATGACTTTGCCTACACTGTTTTGTTTTTGTGTCTTTGAGACAGGGTTTCATTAGGCAATCCAGGATGACACTGAACTCACTATGTGGTCTGGAACTTACAGTAATCCTCCTGCCTCAGCCTCCAGAGTGCTGCGCTTGCAGGTGTGTATACTACACCTGGCTTGACTTTGCCTAGATTAACTCTGTTTTTATTTACTTTAAAATCATGGCCATGACAGTATCTCCTGGTTATGACAATTAAATAATACATGCAAATTTCCTCAGAAGTGTTCAGCACATAATGAAATTTGAAGGATGATACCTCCATGAATATTTTATCAGCAATGTGCCAATCAGTGTAGATTTCTGAGAGCTAGTTAAATTTAATTTTATGAGTCAATTGTTTAGTCATTCAAAACTAAATTAGCAAACAAAATTGATCGTTATATTAAGAACAAAAGTAATTATGTGAACATACTAAAAATTCATTGCTTTCAAATTATTTTCTTACTACATATAATAATTTTAAAATTGTTATTATTTTTGTTTTTTTGAGATGCGTTTTCACCATGTAGTCCAGGCTGGCTTTGAACTCATGACGATCCCCCTGGAGTGCTGGGATTACAGGCATGTACCACCCACACCCAGCTCCCCTCAACTGAGGATTGAACTCAGGATCTTGTACTTGCCAGGCAGTCCAGGTGCCACTGAGCTATATCCCTGATCCTTACGTATTTTTATTGCATCCAGATATTCTGCTCTGTTTTTTCATTTTTCTTTTTTTTGGTAGTGCTGGGATTGAATCAAGATTCTTTAGATGTCAGGCAAATAAATGTACTGACTCTGAGTATATCCCCAGCTCTCTTTTTAACTGCTTGGGAACATGTTGACATTTTTTTTTCCATTTCTTTTTTTTTTGTTCAGGATGGCAGTTTATTTATTTACATTTGTTGGTTTACATTTTGTGACAAGGACTTGCTAAATTGCTGTTTCCCAGAACAGGCTTGAATTTCAGTTTCTCTTCCCTCAGCCTCGATGAATGCTGGGATTACAAGCATGCACCACAATGCCCAGTTTTGTTGACATTTTTTTTTTTTTAAGTTTTTTCTGAGACAGGGTTTCACTTTGTAGTTCAGGACCAGCCTGAACTCAGCAATCCTCCTGCCTCTGCCTCCCAAGTGCTGGGATTACAGGTGTGAGCCAACATGCTTGGCACTGTGGTATGTGGTACTGATTGCTGCTGGGCGTGAGTCTCCATGTCCCGCATTATATGTGGTACTGGGGATCAAACTTGGGATCTTGCACTTGCTAAATCCCTGGCCCAACATTTACTTTTTAAATGAACACTATAGACACATAGTCTAGAGATTTACAAGTGAGTTACTGAAAAAAAAAAAAAAACCTATATTTATACTTTAGGATATTTCTACCTGGGAATATATTTCCTGGAAAACTTATGAAGAAATAATTGATGTCAAATTTTTCATATTACTTATTTGTATATATTACTTATTTCCACTATATGAGAAATTGCTGCAAGATTTTCAAAATAGGCTGATGTATCATTTCTCCTCAGTGTGAATTCTTTCATATATTTGATACTTGTGTATACTGAAAGAGTTCCCACATTGTTTACATATATATGGTTTCTCATGGGTGTGACTACTTTTTGTCTACAAAATGAATCACTGCAGATCCTTTCCCATACTGTTACACATGTAAGGTTGCTCTCTAGTCTAAATTCTTTCATGTATTTGATACTATGTCTGCTGAATACTTTCCCACATTGCCTACATTCATAGGGTTACTCTCCAATGTGAGTTTTTTTTTTTTTTTTTTTTTTAGGTTTTTTGAGACAGGGTCTCGCTTTGTGGTTCAGGCTGGCCCTGAGCTCAGCCTCCAACTCACATCACAATCCTCCTGCCTCTGCCTCCCGAGTGCTGGGATTACATGCGTGAGCCACCACGCCCGGCACTGTGGTATGTGGTACTGGTTGCTGCTGGGTGTGGGTCTCCATGCCCAGTATTGTTATGTGGTTACCGGGGAATCGAACCCGGGCCCTTGCGCTTGCGAGACAGGCGCCGGAACCACTGAGCTAACTCCCCGGCCCTCCAATGTGAGTTTTTATGTCTACACAATGAAGAGTTAGTAGCAAATCCTCACAGTTTACATAGTATTTCTCACTGTGTAACTTGTTTCCTGCATCTGATATTGGCTATTTCTGCTAAATGCTGCCCCACATTACTGACACACGTAGGGTTTCTCACTAATGTGAATTTTTTCATGTGTTTGAAAATAGTTGTGTCCTGAATGGCTTTCCCACATTACTTACATATATAGGGTTTCTCACTAGTATGAGTTATTTCATGTATTTGACAGAGACAGTGCCTTCTCAGTGTTTTCCCACATTGCTTACATAGGGTTTCTCATTATTGTGGATTCTTTCGTGTCTTTGACAATAACTCTGTGTTTTGAATGTTTTCATTCACAGTTTTTCCCCGGTTCCAAATTCTTTCATGTCTGTGAAAGGAATTACTATGAACTAAAGCATTCTCACATTTCTCAGATACATAGGGCTTCTCTAGAGCGTGCCTTCTTTCATGTATTTGAACATAGTGGGAAGAAACAAAAACTTTCCCACATTGTTTATATACGTACATATTCCCCCCACTGTGATTTATTTCATGGATTTGAACATCAATAGGTATGGTAGAAGCAGTCATACTTTTCTTATGTACAAAGGTCTTCTGTCCAGGTTGAGTTACCTCACTAAGATCACAGTAGGTTTTTCTACATTACTCATTTTTACAGAGTTTGTTTCTAGCCATTGACCTTGCATGTTTGTGAAAGGGTTGGAAATCACTGCAGATTCTTCTGTGCTCATGGTTTCAATCCAGTGTGACCTCTGATGGACCTATTTAGTGATAATGACCAGTCAGGGACTTTCTACAAACAAGGCTTTCAGCTAGTTTTAAACCAGTTTGTTTCTTGTTCACATTAGCATCTGGAGTCCAATGAAATATTTCATGTTTATTCCAAGCTTTAAATTTCTCTATCTCTTCATTTCTTAGATTTGTTCAGCAGGTTTCATATTCTTCTTCAATTTTCTGGTAATCCCAGGTTCTTCCTATAACATTTATGTCCATAAATGTTTCCTGCATGGCCAGGCATGGGAATGCATGCTTATAATCCCAGCACTCAGGAAGCTGAGGCAGGAGTACTGCCGTGAGTTCAAGGCCAACCTGAACTATATAGCAGGTTTCAACAGAACAAAACAAACTGATGACATTCAAAATTATTTTAACTAGTATGGGATTTTTGAAGATATTAGGCTAAGTAAAGTAAACCATTCATAAAAAGACAAGTTCTACATGATTCATTTATTTGAGGCTTTTAAAGTACTCAAAGCCAAAGAAACAGAAAGGAGGATAGTGATTGCCAGGGGCTGAGACAAGAGAAAACTGGAAGATACTCAAAGGGTATAGTTTTAGTTTGGAAAGATGAAAGATTTCAAGATCTGTTGCACAAAAATGTGAATGCAGTTGACACTACTGAACTATTCACTTACAAATGATTGTGATAGTTTAGAGGAGGGATAGCTGGTATTTGAATCTAGGCCTGCCTCACAAACTCACGCAGAAAGCTGTGTGTGGTGGCCTGCACCTGGAATTCCAGGACTTGGGAGGCTGAGGCAGGAGGGTGACAGTGAGTTTGAGGTGGTCCTGGGCTACTTGGTGAGTTCCAAGGTTGGCCTGAATAACAAATGAGGGCCTGTCTGAAAAACCAAATTAATTCCCCCCAAAAACCTAAAAAAATACAGAACCCTCTGCAATATGTTTTTAATAATTATGTTATCATTGTCCCTACTTTGAAGCAATTGGATTTTTTCTTGGACTTATCTATTCTGTAGAATAGATAACAGGCAGCAAGCCATACTAATCGTTGCATTGCCTGACAGATACCAGAATTTTTTTCCAAAAGAGTAGCATAATCAGTCAAGATGGAAAATTCAGCATAAAGTCATTAATTCAAGAGATTAAGTAGAGAACCAAACTCAGGTCAGAAGATTAGGAGAGACATTCTGGAAGAAATAATTTTGGCTATATAAAGACATTACTGCCAAAGAACAGAATATTAAAAGCTATAAGAAATGGGCTGGGGATTTACTTCATTGCTTCTGGCATCTGCCTGGCAAGCTCAAGGTCCCGAGTTCGATTCCAGATCGCTGGTGGTACCATGTATCACAGTGCCAGGTACAGTGGCTCACGCCTGTAATCCCAGCACTCAGGAGGCAGAGGCAAGAAGATTGCTGTGAGTTTGAAGCTAATGTGGGTTAAATAGTGAGTTCAGGGTCAGGCTGAACTGCAAAGTAAGACCCTGTTTCAAAAAAAAAAAAGGCTATAAGAGAAAAGAAACAAATCACCTATAAACAAAAGTCCATCAGAATCAGAAGGCTTCTCAAAACAAAGCTTCAAGTCAAGGAGAGCTCAGAGTGAAGTATTTCAGGCCTTAAAAGAAAGGAAACTCCAACCCAGACTAATGTACCCTGCAAAACTATCTTTCAAAACTGATGGAAAGGGGCCGAGGATTTAATTTAGTGGTTCCAGTGCCTGCCATGCAAGCACAGGGTCCCAGGTTCCATCCCCAGTACCACATACAACAATGCTGGGTGTGGTGACTCATGGCCACCAGCAATCAATACAATATACCACAGTGTGAGGCATGTTTGTAATCATGTTTGTAATCCCAGCACTTGGGATGACTGAGTTCAAGACCAGCCTGAACCACAAAGTGAAATCCTGTTTCAAAAAAAGATGAAGAAATAAGATACTTACATGAAAAAGAACACCTGAAGAAATTCATAACCATCAAACCAGCACTCCAAAATGTTCTGAGGGAGATTCTAGAAAGAAATAACAAGGACTACCACTATATGAACACCAACCAAATGAATACATGAGACAAGGCAGGTAATTAAATGTGGGAGGGAGGCATTACTGCCAGGCATAGTTGCAGGTACCTGGAATCCTCATACTTTGGGAGGTCAAGGTAGGGAGGATCTCAGTTTGATCCCAGCCTGGGCGACTCAGTAACTTGGCCAGATCTTGTCTCAAAAGCAAAAATAATAAAGGACTAGAGGTGAAGCTTAGTGTGAAGACTCTGGGTTCAGTCCCTAGTATTATAAAAAATAAACAAAAACAACAAAAATTATTGTGCCCAGATTTTGAGTCCCCCAATGACCACAAGGGAGCTGAGACCGATGTAAGGCACATGAGGGTCTTTTTTTTTGAGAAAGGGTCTCGCTTTGTAGTTCAGGCTGGCCCTGAGCTCAGCCTCAAACTCACATCACAGCAATCCTCCTGCCTCTGCCTCCCAAGTGCTGGGATTACAGGCATGAGCCACCGTGCACAGCACTGTGGTACTGGTTGCTGCTGGGCATGAGTCTCCACGCCCAGTATTGTATATGGTTAACCGGGGATCGAACCCAGGCCCTTGCCCTTGCAAGACAGGCGCCAGAACCACTGAGCTAAATTCCCAGCCCCTATGAGGGTCTTCATTACAAGCTTGAGCAGGGACTCCCAATTGTCACTGATTCAGCAGATCAGAATTGAGAGAGCAGAGCTCTAATTTGGCAGGATTTTTATTGAGTTTACATGATTGGTTGACATCAGGCAAGCACTGGTATTTAAACCTGATTGGCCGGACCCATCAGGTCAAACATATAACAGTTGTTGAAAGGACATCTTGACCTCTACACTTTTGCTAGGGGGATATTACTCTCAGGGGTGGGTGGTCAAAGTAACTGAGCTCATGACCCAATCATGTGGCTGCTCCTGGATCTGAGCTCGTGGGCTTGAGCTCATGACCTTGAGTTTGTGACCCAGTCATGTGGCTCTTCCCAGATTAAACTTGTGACCCTGATCTCATGATCCAGCCACCTTATTTTAAGATGGGACCAGTTCTCTAAAATGGAGTCATTTAGGTCTTTCAATAGCTTATCTCATTGGTTCACCTTGCTTTAGGGTTCTTGGAACTATATAGCCTATAACCTGGTTATGTGGCCCTTTCTGGAATAGATGCTTACATTTAATTACTTTATTCTAAAATGGAGTTGGTTTCTCAAAAATGGGGTCGCTTGGGTCTTTCAAACTTATAGGGGCTGACGATATAGCTCAGTAGTGGTGAGAATGGTTAATGTGTGAGAAGTTCTGTATTTACTTTCAAATTCCAAAATAAGTAAGTATATAAATAATAAAAAACCAACATACATAATTACATAACTTAAAAAGTGCTGCTCTTCTAAAAAAAAATGTGTGATGAAAGTTCAAAAATTTTTTCTTTAGTTTTTTTTCTTTTTTGAAACAGGGTCTCCCTTTTTAGTTCAGGTTGTCCTTGAACTCATTATGTAGCCTAAATTAGCCTTGAACTCAGCAATCCTCCTGCCTCTGCCTCCCGAATTCTTGGATTACAGAAGTGAGCCACCACGCCCGACCTTGTGGTATGTGGTTCTGGGAATGAACTCGGTGGGACCTTGTGTTTGCCAGCCAGATGCCAGAACCACTGAGCTAACTCCCCGGCCCCTCTTAAGCCTTTTTTATAACCTGAAGTGAGTAATTTGAACCTTTCTGAAATTCAATTTCTGCAAAGTCAAATGGAGCTAGTGTTAATTGTAGACACTGGATGGCAGAGGAGGATCGGAAATGGAAGGAAACATTTCTGAGAATGAATTAGAATCAAATACACTAAATCAGAAATGACAAAACCTAGAATATTAAAAACACAAGACAATTAAAATATCCAAATTTATTCCAATTTAATCAAGGTAAGCTGAAAGTAGTTTCAGAAAAAAAAGAATACAGTTTGCTAAAATCACAACAATAATGGAATTATGTTTGACTTTAAAATGAACACTTAGGAGGGGCCGGGGAGTTAGCTCAGTGGTTCCAGCGCCTGTCTTGCAAGCGCAAGGACCCGGTTCGATTCCCCGGTAACCACATAACAATACTGGGTGTGGAGACTCACACCCAGCAGCAACCAGTACCACATACCACAGTGCCGGGCGTGGTGGCTCACACCTGTAATCCCAGCACTCGGGAGGCAGAGGCAGGGGGATTGTGATGTGAGTTTGGGGCTGAGCTCAGGGCCAGCCTGAACCACAAAGCGAGACCCTGTCTCAAAAAAACCTAAAAAAAAAAAATGAACACTTAGGGGGCCAGGGATTTAGCTCAACGGTTCCCATTAAAGGGGGTGGGCAACAACGCTCAACAACCATGCCACACCCAGGATATCCTCAGGAGATTTTATTAAAGGTGAGCAGCTCCCATAGCAGGAGGCTTGGAGCAGGGAAAAACAAGGGAAGGAAAAGAAGAGAAAAAGGAAAGAAGGGAGAGAGACAGACAGATGTTGTGTGTGTGTGTGTGAGAGAGAGAGAGAGACAGAGAGACAGAAAGAGAAAGGATAGGAGCGCTGGTGGATCTTTTTACAATATAGGGCAACTTTCTAACATTGTAACTTTTCTAACAGTCCCAGTGTTTGTCTGGCAAGCCAAGGTCCGGAGTTCAATCCTTGGTACCACTTATCACTGTGCTAGGTGTGGTGTTTCACGACTATAATGCCAGTACTAGGGAGGCAGGAAGATTACTGTGAGTTTGAGGTTAGTCTGGGCTACATAGTGTGTGCAGGGCCAGCCTGAATTAACAGCAGGACCCTGTCTCAAAAAAACTAAAAAACTGGGCCGGGGATTTAGCTCACTGGTTCCGGCGCTTGTCTTGAAAGCGCAAGGACCCAGGTTCAATCCCTGGTAACTACATACAACACTGGGTGTGGAGACTCACCCAGCAGCAACCAGTACCACATCCCACAGTGCCGGGTGTGGTGGCTCACGCCTGTAATCCCAGCACTCGGGAGACAGAGGCAGGAGGATCGCTGTGATGTGAGTTGGAGGCTGAGCTCAGGGCCAGCCTGAACTACAAAGCGAGACTCTGTCTCAAAAACAAAAACAAAAAAACCCAAAAAAAACCAAAACCTAAAAAACTAATAAAGAAAGAAATAAATGGACATTTGGGAATAGAGGTAGGGCCCAGTGGTAGAGCTCTTGTTTGGTATGTGTGAGGCCCTGGGATCAATTCTTAGCACCACAAAAACAAAGAAACCTACACATAGTGGAGTAAGGTAGCACACATCTGTAATCCTCACACTTGGGAGGCTGAGGCAGGAGGATCTCCAGTTCAGGGCTAGCCTGGACTACATAGTGAGTTCCATGGCAGCCTGAACTATATAGAGAGACCTAGTCTTAAAAACAAAAACAAATCCCTATATTTAAGAGCTGTGTGCTGCAGGGCAAACTATACGATCTCCTCTAGGCTGTTTCTGGATGTTGTGGACATTTGACAAATACTGCTTTGTAGGGCTAGATCTGCAGTATTTTGTATTGTTAGTACCCAGGGATACAAAAATGAAGGCACTGTGTTTGCCTTCAGATGAGATTGGGAACCTTCAGGATGCTATAGCTGTAGACTTTTCTTCAGCTTCAATAATGTAAACACACACACACTTTGATGATAAGATCTACAGAATGTTTCATTAAGTAAGGAGAAGTATTATAATTGATTTCTATTCATTATGTTTTCACTTGCTCTGTTTCAAACTTAAAATGTAGGTTCTAATAATCACATACATTTTATAGAAGAGGCTCAGAGGTTAACATCTTGCCAGAATCAAACAGCTATCAGATGATGGAGCTGGGTTTCATATATATTTTTTTTCTTTCTGGTACTAGGGACTGAATCTATCGCTTTTTCACTGAGATACATTCCCAGCCCTTTAAAAATTATTTTTATTTTTGAGACACTATCCCGCTAAGTCACTAAAATTCCCTAGGGTGAACCAGAATTTGCAATCCTGTTTTAGCACTTCAAATTCCTAGGATTATAGAAAGGCCTGGCTGGAAGAGGGAATACAATGTGACAAAAAGACTTGAATTTACAAATTCTGAATATGTGGCATGGTGGAGGAAACTTTACATACTTGAGAGGTAGTTTTAGTTCGTCTATCCGCAAACAGACTAAAATACTATTTCCTGTAGGGCACTGGGACCCGCGCCTGCAATCCCACTGTTCTGGGAGGCTCCTGGCGGATTTCAGCCTAACCTGTGTAATTCAGCGATTTAGCGAGATTCCATCTCAAAAAAAAAAAAAGAAAAAAAGGAAAAAAAAAAGGTTGAAGATGTACAGTAGTTCAATGCAGAGAGCCCAAAGTCCATTACGCAGTACCGAAAAAATACAATTTTCCCTTAAATTTATATCGATTAAAAGTAACATTGTATTGTTAGTACTGTGTTTGAGACATTGTATTATGTTTAAGCATTAACTTCGGTTTATTCCCTTAAATTTG
Organism: Petromus typicus; assembly: GCA_004026965.1. NCBI lineage: Eukaryota > Metazoa > Chordata > Mammalia > Rodentia > Petromuridae > Petromus > Petromus typicus. Next base: position 2,821 of record PVIR01024343.1, on the reverse strand, counting down.
ATCTCTATACTGAGATATGGGAAGGGCTTTGGCTACAAATTGTAGAGCGACTTTTCAACTGCGTTGTAGTACTTGATTTAGTATCGATACACAGTAGAGTCACTGTCTTCGTTTACTTCTCAGTTTTATGAGGGTCTCACCTACATCCTCTACTAAGCCCTCCGATGCCTTCATTTTATACCTCTATTTCCACCACACCACAAACCGACTTCTCTCAGGAGGGGCGTCTCGTGACCCTACACCCACAACCGAGCCGTTCAGCCTATGGAGCGAAACTAAGACCAGTTCTCGCGGGCACAAAGGCGGGTTTTAAACTAGAACTTCTATCACATCCGGCCTCCCAACAGTCACGTGACTGGCGCTCGCGTCTTCGTTTCAAGGCCTTTTCAGGCCCCAGAGTGGCTGTTAACTCGGCTACAGGGTGTCGCGAGGTCCAATCCGGAAGTAGGCGCTTTGCTTTCCCTTCCTTGGCGGAAGCGTGTCAGTCAACGCTTACCGGAAGTTCGTCACGTCGCGGTTGCCTGTACATAGCGGATGTGTGTCGCCGCTTAGGTGACGCTGGGAAGTGCTTGCAGCCTTTGCCGCTGCCTTTTGGTTGAAGCACTATGGAGGAAGAGAGGAAGAATAATAACAAACGGTGGTATTTTACTCGAGAACAGCTGGAAAATAGCCCATCCCGTCGTTTTGGCCTGGACGCAGATAAAGAACTTTCGTATCGCCAGCAGGCGGCAAATCTACTCCAGGACATGGGACAACGTCTTAACGTGTATCCTTGCGGCCTAGGCTTTAGGCCTAGGACGTGCCATGCTCCGGCGTCCAGGCCCCAGGCTCTGGCGAGGTCAGAAGTGGGTAAGAAGGTGGCAGGAGCTGGATATCTAGGCGGGGAGCCCACGATGGGGCGGGCAGAAAGTGTTCGCGCGGGGCTGTGAGGCGGAGCCAGTTTCCCGCTCGCTCACCCGTGCCACCAGCTTTGCTGGGAATTCGTATCTTTTTCCGGCTTTGTTTTAGTCAAACCTCCCCGGTCCCTCCTGCCCTAGTGACATTGAGATTCTCATTTCTGTTTTGACCTAAGAGTCTGGTGGTTATTTCACTGTTGACAGTTGCCTCCCAAATTTAAGTGCTTAAAAAGTTTCCGGAAATTCATTACCAGAAGCTTCTGAAGGTGATCTAGAATTTGTATCTCAGCTTTGGTTCAAAATACTCCTATCCATTTTTATTAGGTGTTTAGGAAAACTGTCAAATTATTTGCCGTCTGGCCTGTGAAATGGATAGGGCTTGTGTTTGATTCTGTACCCCTCACAATGCTTGGCATTCAGACTTCAAATAATAGCCTTTGTTCGAGTTTTATCAAATTTCAGAGGAATGAAAGATGTCAGTTTAAGTTTCTAGCGTTGTAGATCCATGGATCTAATGTTTAAATAGTTCCCAGAATTCCAGCTCCTTAAGTTACCCTGGTGCGTGTTCGTTTTCTTCATAGTTCAAAGATAAGGCAATTTAGTGACTTTTTCTCTAAAGTTCTTTTGTCTGTCCCAGAATATTTGCATTCTGTGGTGGCGTTTTTTTACTGTGTGTATAAATTTTTTTTTCCTAGGTGCAGCTTCAATTTATTCAACTTTCGTTTAAATGTCTTGCTGACTATAATGTTTGTATATTAAGGGTGTGCTTGCTTCAAAATAGGAGTCCACTTGCCATTTTGTTTCTTATTAGTATACATTTGTTTCCTAAGCATCCAGTCTGTGGGGATTAAGTAGTATTTTAAAAAAACTTGCTTCATTGTATCCTTAATAGGCCATTTTGTTAGTGTGTTGCCATCATGGGATAGTGACATCTGTATATACACTAGGTATTGTCTCCCAAGGAATACCTCCTGAGGAGATCTACCGAAGTAAGGCATTTACAAGTTTTCTAGTATGTATGAGGGAGTCACTGAATTACCTAACCCTTGAAATGTGGGGCTATAGTTAAAGGCACTTCAAGCACAATGCTCTGGGCTGGGGAGAGGACGTTCTTTACTGAAGGAGTATCGAGTCATTTCAGTTTTTCTGGCCCCTGGGATCATGGCCATGAGATTGCTAGAGGGAAGTGAAACTAAATTTAATTGCTGGAATTTAGAAGATGGGAGAGAGAGTGGATTTTTTTTTTTTTTTTTGAGACAGGGTCTTGCTTTGTAGTTCAGGCTGGCCCTGAGATCAGCTTCAAACTCACATCACAGCAGTCATCCTGCCTCTGCTTCCCAAGTGCTGGGATTACAGGCATGAGCCACCACGCCCGGCCCTGTGGTTTGTGGCACTGATTGCTGCTGGAGTGAGTCTCCACACTCAGTACTGTGTGTGGTTACCGGGGGATTGAACCCGGTCCCTGGCGCTTGCAGGACAGGTGCCAGAACCACTGAGCTAAATCCCCGGCCTGAGAGTGGATTTATGTCCATAGGCCAGGTTAGAGACAGCCTTCTAAATCACATTAGAGTCTAGACGATGGATCTTCATCTCAGGATTGTAGAAGGCAAGTGACTGAAAGGTGTAAGATGTTATGTAGGGCTGGGGATTTAGTTCAGTTTTTCCCGTGCCTGCCTTGCAAGTGCAAGGTACTGAGTTTGATCCCTGGTAACCACAGAGGACAGTGCCTTGCTTGGTAACTCAGGCCTGTAATCCCAGCACTCAGGAGGCAGGGGCAGAGGTGGGAGGATTGCTGAGTTTGAGGCTGAGTGCAGGACCAGTCTGAACTACAAAGCGAGACCCTATCTCAAAAACTAAAAAAAGAAAAGAAAAAAGGTGTTATGTAGTTTATATTCCATCCTGATGCATACATCCCAAAAATTTTT